>JAKCPI010014727.1:0-35938 GCA_023213315.1 Euborellia annulipes | reverse complement strand
TATACATCTCTTTAGTATTTAAAAGCTTTCTCACCGCGGCAAGGTGGATGTATACTGTGAAAGGTTTTTTTGTATTTTTTTTTTTTGTTTTATACATTTTTTTGTATCATTTTAAATTTTCCAGGGGGGCAAGTGCCTGGTTGCTCCCCCTGCGGACGCCCATGACTGCGAGACGTCAATTCCAGAAAAATCTTTTTTTTACTTTGTTTAGTCTATGTAGGTGGACATAGGTGTGGGCGACTCTTCCATTTTTTAAAAACTAATTGATAAATCCACAGCTGTTTTCAAATTATGAAAATAATATTAATAAAAGGAAAATAATAATACGTTTTGTAGGAATGGGTGAGAAAAAACGATGATGCCCGAATGGTTGTGGTTGATTCTAATCGGCTTTGATTGATTTTAGATGCGGGTGTGAACCATCTCCCTGTTTTCCGAAGTGTACCTACAACCGTAAAGACGTCACAATCTGACACTGTGCTACTTCCTTGTTACGTGGACAATCTTGGTAAGAGAATACTTTCTTATAAAATTCAAATTTATAAGGAATATATTTTGATTTTGTTTTTATTCAGGACATAGCACCGTTCGCTGGTGGTGGCAAAATAAACTCATAGCAGATTCAAGCGAACCTCATATGTTAACGCCATTACGCTTCAAAATGCATTCAAATCATACACTACAAGTGTCAAATTTGAGAAGAGAAGACACAGGCGAGTACAAATGCGAGGTGGTGCGACCCGCCCCTTGGGGCTCCATCTATCAAGTTCATGCCATCGAAGTACTTTGTAAGTAGCTCTATATATTTTTGGGAAGACTTTTTTTGAATATTCAAATATTTAAAAAGACGAAAATTTGCTTCTAGTTTTATTAGGCACTTAAAATAATCGGATTAGTTTGATTTAAAATCCTCAATTCAGAAAACGTAGTTTTTTGAAAATTTGTGTTACCTTAAAATCTTTCCAACTAGAGATATGGTTTAAAATAATTGATTTAGACTCATGATTATTGTTATTAGAAAAAAGACATTTTTGCCATAAATCGTCGTTTATTTATTAGACTATATTCATTTATTTTTTAAACGTGTTATTAATTAACTGTTACAATAAATTACAACGCTTCGGCCGTCATCAGGTAGCTGCATTCACTCAGTTAGTGTTCAATGTTCAAAGTGAATGCACATAGGTGTGAGCTATTCTTCCTTTTTTGTGATAATTGATAGATCGCCAGCCGTTTCCAAATCCTGAAAGCAAAAGTATTATTGTATTGTAGTTTAGGCCTATTAATTTCAAGGAAGGGGGGAGGAGGGATGGGGAAAAGAACGATTCTTACCCGAATGCAGAATTAGCAGCTTAAACTTTGTAATTTATTGTAATTAATAAAATTTCTTCTTCTTCTACCTTGACCTTATCCCCATGTGGGGTCGGCAAAATTAATTTATTAAAAAAATGAGACCGAGAAAAAAACAAGCTGACTTGATATGAAAAAGGAAGAAAAAAGATAAAGGAAAAGAAGAAATGCCAGCCTTTGCTCGGGTAACTTGTGGTCGCCATCCATGTGCTCCCTATAAGAGAGCCCCTGAATGATTGTAATTAATAACATGTTTTGTATTATTATAAGCTGACTGAATAAACAGAGATTTATGCCGAAAAAACTTTTATTTTTAATGGTTAAAAATACTATTGGAATGATTATATTATAGTATTTGGACTGGATCCACTGTTGCTGTAAGAACATTATTGATGATTTCGAGAAGATTATCAGAAATTGCAGATTAATGATTTTAAATAATATAATTGTTTCTATCTTTGCTTAGATCCACCATCTGTAGAACGAATTCCAAGTTCTGGACGTCTGGAAGTTCAACTCGGACAAGAAGTAGACATGACATGTAAAGCGCAGGGGGTGCCTACTCCAATTCTCACCTGGTTTTCAAAAGTAATATTTGTTTTCATATTAACTACGTATATTAATACAAAACGATTTACAGAGCGGGGTGAGGGAAGTGTTTTAAATAAGGTCCGCCCGAAACAAAATTTTCAGCCGAAACCGAAGTTCGGCTTCAATTTTAGTTTCGACCGCAACCGTAACCGTTGTTTGAGATAATATTTTCCAACTTTTCAAAGGGCAAAGAAATGCAGTTGATTGATAACCGACCCCGATTACGATTTATCGCCGAAGATCGGAGACAATCTGGAGTCTATCAGTGTGTAGCTACAAATGGTGTTGGCTCTCCTGCTACAACAAGCGTTAGTTTACGAATATTACGTGAGTGCAACATCATCCATTCATAATTTATCGAAGCGAAAAATTTCTATTTTCGTATATGAATTTGCTATTTTCAGATCCACCGGAAGTATCAACAGATAAACATTGGATTCATACCGGAATCGGAGTCCGTAGTGAACTCTCTTGTCATGTGGTCGCTGATCCCGTGGCCGAGGTACTCAAGCGTTTTGCTTTTTTGATTAAATCTTTTAAAAAGTATAATCATCAAATCGAATAAATAAATTCGCCTGGATCTCGTGGTCAATTAAAATAAGTATTATATGATCTAAGATTTCGAAAAAAATAAAAAAAATAAAATAGTTATAGAATTTTCAATTAAGAAGAACGTGTAAGTTTTGCGACTTCGTTGCCTATTTTATTTCCTACATACATTATCAGCCTCCATAAAGACTGAGTGTATGAGTGGGTTTAAAAAAATCCTATTCTGCTCAATCGATTGTTACGAACACAAACGTCTTAATTATTAGTTTCAAAATATTTGGTTCGGTGGAAGATGAGTGATAATAATTTATCTCTCATTTTTACCGCTCTGCAGGCCTATTAACTTTTCGTTATAATATCTTCTTCTGACCACTTGGAAATACCCGGTATAAGTTTGCCAATCCTCATCCAAATCCAATGAATAGTTGAAGAGATATAATCAAAATAAAAAACTACACAGATACATATTTTTATGCACCAGGGCCGTAACTAGGACGTGGCAAAACTGCTGGGGGCGCAAAACAAAGGGGACCAATCTAGTTCTGAGTTTTTATTTACCAACATTTTAATCAGAGATGCGCAAATACCATGTGCCGCTCACAACTTAGAGGGAGGGGAGCGAAAATTTGCTTATTCAGGAAAGAGGGCAATTTAGAATTTGAAATATCATTTTATATATTTTACAAAATTTGTATATAGGGAGCATAATAACTTTAAAAAGGAGGGACTTGGCCAAAAAAAAAGGTTAGGAGGGGGGGGGAGTTAGACACTTGCCACAGGCGCTTCATACCCTTGTTACGGCACTGGTATGCACTGGTAAGATTTTTTTACATTTCTAGGATCCTTGTATTCTGAATTACTAATGTGATTTTAAATAATTACTTATTTTATCACAATTAATTGTAGTGACTGTGGATCCCGAGGAATTGCGCAATTCTAAATGTTTAAATCTGCTTTTGTTTTTTTCCTTGGCTCTAATTTCTTCATTTCTAATATTTATTTATTTACAGGTAGAATGGATTTTTGGAGAGAAGCCGGTCAGCTATTCATCCCGAGTGATTCCAATTGAAGAAAATGGAAGAGCTAAACTTCTTTTCCGACACGTAGAAAGAGGAGATCTTGGATTTTATACCTGCAGGGGATCTAATCACTTAGGTTCTGGTCAGAGCATCATCGAATTAAGCGGTATTAAAGAGTTTAATAATATAAATATCACACAATATTTCTAATTTTAATAATTGATTTTTTTTCAGGTGTTGCAAATGTCGCCCATTTCAAAACCGACGTTCACTTTTATTCAGAAAACAATTACACTCTAGTATGGGAAGTGGATAGTTACTCAGTCATCATCGAATACGAACTTCTCTTCCGAAAATACGTGGTAACTGACCAACATCAAAAATGTTTTTTGTTAGAGTGGCGATTAATTATTTTTTTCTGTCAGCCCCCCTCACAGGATGTGCTTGCAACCGGACTTCCGTGGAACACCGTCGTGGTTCCAGCAGATAGCCATGTTCCAGGTCCCTTGCATAGTAAGGCTTTCACATTGACAGGCCTCAAAAAGGCTACGCAGTATGAGGTCATGTTGCAAAGTAGAAACCTCTTCGGCTGGTCTCAACCCTCCTCGATCTTGCGATTTTCAACCCTCGGCACGCGTAAGTTATTTATTTTTATTAATTTTATAATTATTAACTGCAATAAACTAACAATTAAATATTAATTACGACAATTAGTAGTTTTGGTTGCCTATCTACAGGCGTATTTCTCTTACAGGTCTAAAATGCTTGTTATATTAATAAAAATTAAATATTAACCATATTTGATTTCAGATTTAATTATTAAATTACTATTAATTTGTAAGCTGATGGTAAGTAAACTAACAAAAATAAATAGTCCAATCAAATTGTCATTTTACTCTGAATGCTTCGGGGTACGGGACTACTTAAAAACTTACCCTCGAGTAGCATTTCGAGCACAATTTGACTGGATTAAAAATACCTAACTTAAAAAATGATTTCCTTATTATACTTTAAATTTAATTGGTGAATAAAATAGCGGACTCTACGCTTGAATCGACTCTTCCCAAGTTGTATGTGAAGGGACTGAATCCAGGTCTACAACTATGTGAGCTTTTGTTCAATGTGCCTTTCCCCTTTGTGAATTTTAAACTGTAAAAAAAAATTGAAACCAAAGTATATTAGTGTAAGAAGCAAAAAGTTTAATAAAACTCTGATCTTTTTACCAAGTCGAAATTTTTCCGTAGTATAGGTGCAGCAGGGGCAGGGGTCCGGTCAAGGGCGGATCCAGAGGTGTTTCTTGTGGGAGGGGGGGTAATCTGGTGTGATTCGTCGCATGGCACACAATTTTTTCTTAATTTCGGTAATTTAAAGGCGCATTCTGTTCTTGTTTGCCTGAATATAAATACAAATCAAATTTTTAAGTATTAATTTTTAAAATTTTACATTAAAAATAATTTTTTTTTTTTCAAAAAAAAAGTATTATTTTTTTTCAAATATCCGCCCTTGTGTCCGGTTCCCTTTCTTCTGTGACCACTAGGGTAGGGGTTTTAATCGGGCCTTCCCAAACTCTTGTGTGAATGTCCTGCAAATTGCTGCTATCTGGCGGCAGATGGATGAACTATATTGAATACATCGATTTCACATTTTATTTTCAAACTTATCTCTTGCAAAATTTTATAAATAATATTTTTTCCTTCTCCTATGACGAATGAATGAAGATAGTTTTCTCAATCTTGACTTTTATTATATTTTAAATTAAGGATATTATAATAATATCAAAGGTTAAGGGTCTTTTCTTTATCACTAATAATCATATTAATTTTTTTTATTTCAATATTAGTCACATTCTTGTTTTTATTTAGATTAGTGGTTTTATATAATCTAATTTTTTAAAGGTATAGCCAAGAGGCCAAGCCTTAATAATTAAAAAAGGCATTTTCTTTCCTTTGCACTGCTGCTATCTAGCGGTAGTTTTCCAAAATTAATGTCCCTTTAAGATTTTTTACTTATTTTAAAGTTGGATTTTTCTAACTAATACTGCTTTATTGAACCGGTGCGGCCTTTCTATATTACCAAAAATGAATACTATGTTTTTTTTAAGTAAATTCCCATTCGCTGATGGGGCAAGCGATTTCGGTATCCGTAATCCATGACGTAAGGGCTCCAATTCAAGCATAAGAGGCTGAAATTGGTGCAAAATAAATATATCTATTTAATAAAAATAAGGAAATCATATTCTTTAACACTAATCTTATTACTAACCCTTGTTATTTTATATTTTTATTAGGTGATTAAAATCTATCAAAAATAAATCTATTCAAACACGAAAAAAAATTGATTTTGTTTTAGAAGTGGATGAAAATGAATTAGCGCTCAATAATTCGGAACAAAACAATGTTATTTCTGGTATTATTCCATTCTTTTTTCTTTTTTTAATTTTTAATCCTACATATTATTTCAATTATAAAATTTATATGTAAATTTACAGATGCCACGGGACTCGCATTTATATCTGAAGAGAAGAGTTACCTCAGTGGACAATCGACAAATAGCGCATCAATTTCTTTGTTCTTAAGCATCGTTATTTTCGTCCAGCAATTGGTTTTAAAGTTACTTTATTGAATTCATACATCACGTGAATCCCTCCAAGCACACGCACAGACATTATTACCTCAATCATGTTCCTATCCGTTTGTTGTAAATAAGTACAATATTGTAATTAAAAACAAAAAAATTAAATTAAAGACAAATATTTAAATTACTTATTATCAATTGATATATTGTTAAGAATATCTTGTTGAAAATATTAATAAGTTGTAAAAAAAATAAAAAATAAATTATTTTTATTTTAATTAACCAAACTCTAGTGTCTGGACCACATATATTCAGAGGATTACCAAGGGCAACTAAATATATCTCGACACAAAAAATCTGGTGTGACAAGAAAACTTACACAAGGGTAAGAGAATGTTGTGTGCTGTGGACCAGTCACACCAGATGTCCACCCCAGGCCCCGAACCGGCATAGGCAGTGGCGTCATTTGGGGCATTTGCCCCCTCCCCTCCCCCAAGGGCTCAGATTTTTTAAAAATTTTATATTCTAAATAAATATTTCAAAATATATCTACGAGTATATAAATTGCTCACTGTGGCTAATTCGCTCAGGGGTCCACATCTTGTGGATACGTGGATGGCGACCACGAGCTACCCGAGCTGGGACTGGCAATTCTTCTGTTCTTTGTATGTCTGTCTCTTTCTTCCTCTTTTCAACAGGAGTCAGACCGTGCGATGGATCGGCCTGTTCTATCAGGGGCGGCTTTAGCGGGTAGGCAGGGTAGGCAACTGCCTACCCAATAATAATGTCGGTTTTGGCATAAGCTACAACAGAGTTCAATTTTAATTTATATCCACTGTTGTAGTTAAAAAAAATGTCATCCTTTTCTGTGTAAGTAAACGCAAAACTTTTGAGAAAACAAACAATAATTATAACAAATATGATTCAAAATGTTGACACCCCGGAAAGTTGCCTACCCAATATCTTCATCCTAGAGCCGCCCTTGTGTTCTATCCTTCTCGGTCGCAAAAACGCATGATAGGGCTGGAGGAAAGTAAGGTCCGCCGACCCCGCATCGCGGGAATAAGGCAAGGGCAGAAGAAGAAGCTCACTGTGGCTAATACTCGCGCCTCCCCCAAGACTAGTCCGCGCCTCCCTAGAGAGGCGCGCCTTACAGTTTGGAAAACACTGATATACAGTATTTCATTTTAATTTCTCTTACCCTATTTTTTATTACTTTTATTTATGCGAAGCACTTTTTCAAACAAAAAAATAGAAATTGGCCATATAACTATATGGATTTGAAAAATTTCGGGGGGGGAGGGGCCCGGGTTCCCTCGACCCCCCCCCACCGTTCTCCTATATACGCCCTGGTAGATAGTGGAGCGAGTGCCGTTATTAGATACGATATATTAAAGGAAAATAAATGATAAGATACTGTAAATTCACAATATAAATGGCTCGCTAAATAACAATAAACACAAAAAAAAATATAAACAAATATTTAAAATATTTTTTTTTAGAATTTCTTAAATTCTACAAATCAAATTTATTTTATTTTCATAAAAATATTTTGATTTCTATTCTTCAAAAGTGATGAATATCTCGAATTCCGATTCATCATCAGATGATTCATCTATCGAAGATGAAGAAGTAAAAGATATCGATAAGCAATTTGAAATCATTACTGGAATAAACTTGAATATTCTAGCTGAGGTAACTCCCATCCCTGAAGAAGATCCTTCGATTCCTCCATGGACCAGATGGACCGATACCCTCATCAACTCCGAGGATTGGGACAATATCGACATCCGGGGTTGTAGCAGGGTTCCAAGTGCTGTCAAAAACAAATATGATTCAGAATTATTTGGATATGGCAAACAGTAAGTAGAGTAGGGAAGTTCAAAACGAAAGCCAAAAACTCAAAGTATTAAACTAAAATTTGAATAATAATATTAATAAAAAATTTAGACTCCTCAAATTTTAGGACTTGCTTTTTTGATCCAATGGGTCATTGTCCAATGCCTCGAAATATTAATGTAGACCGGTATCGTCGAGTTCGTGCTTCCCAATTAGTAATGGTGTCCACTCCCCCCGAGGGAAGAAATTGCCCCACCGACCTCATTACGCCTAATTATCATTTACTCCAATATCCTGAAATAAAGTCAATCATAATGGCCATTATGAATTTAGAGGTAGCTAACTCAGGGATGCTTTATGTATGAATGTTTATCAGTTTACTTATAATACAACTAATGTCTTTATAATAAGGTTCTTTCGGAAAGTACTGGATTCGGAATTGAACAAGTTTCTTCCGAATTTTTTCCAAATGGCGGACTTCCCTGGCGTCCTTGGCATCATATTTATAGTCGCTTTAAAGTAGGCAAGGTAATTAGCCATTTTATTTTAAAATTTATTAACTAAAATATGTCGTCAATGGTCTCTCCCTAAACTTCCTAAATTCTACATATTTAAAATTTATTTTTGTTATAATTATATCATCTAGAATAGTGGTTTCCAAACATTTTCGGTTCCCGACTACCTTAATATATATTAGAATTTTCCCGCCGCACCCTAAAGTCAAAACATTTCACTCTGTGGAATAATTATTATTGTAATTGGAATATTTTCACAGGCTCATAGTTTGAAAATCACAAGAATTTATTTATAACATTTCTGAAGTTCCTGGTTCGCTTCCTGTCCCTAGAGAGAAAAATTTATTTCAAATCAATGGCTACCAATCTATTGATATAAATAGAGACCGTCCCGGTCAAAATGGCCTTAGATGCCAAAAAAGAGATAGGTAAAACAAAAGTGCCTGGTAAACCATCAAAATTGTTCAACAGTCTTCCTCTGTGGTGTTCTGGGTTACCGATCCAGAGAGTGAGCTGCTTGGCATTCTTTATTTACATTTATCTTGGTGGCTTTGATTTTTCTACTTGTCAGATCCGCCTGCTTAATAATTCTTTTTTTTTATTTGTTTTTTTTTTTTTGAGACGGGAAGCGAACCCGGAGCTCTAGATATGAAATGTCTTCTCTCTGAGTCAAGGGTCACGGTCTAATAATTAATTAATATCATAAAAAGAAAATGTCATATCATGCATATACTATTTAGTGTATGTCTTGGTGAGAATTTTTATAAATGGCTCGATTAATAAATGCATCTTGAAAGGAAACTAATAAAAAATCGTCCGATAAAGAGAACATTCATTAAATTAAATAAAATTATAACATGAGATAACCTAAAAATCAAAATTGCTCTTTCACCCAAGGAAAAATAAGTATATTTTTTTTATTTATTTATTTTAATTTTTTAGGGAACAATCCATAAAATAATTATAAATCCTTGTGGAAAATATATAGTTAGACTTTTTTACTTGGGCGATTGGCGAAGAATTTATGTTGATGATTTTATGCCCCTTGATATCAATGGTCGACATTTAATACCAATCAGCACTTTGCCCGAACTTTGGCCCTTTCTTCTTACAAAGGTAACTCTATTTTTTATTGATTAAAACAAAGGAAAAAATAATTTTTATATTTTAGGCTCTTCTTAAAATCAGCTCGCTTTATTCAAGACACCATCTGGGATATCGTTTTATCAAAGCCATCCCAATGGACCCGATTGTTCATTTAACAGGCTGGTGCAAAGATTACTATGTACTTAAGGATATGCCTTTTTTGTATTCCTGGATGTTGATTGAAAAATTAATGTGCAAAAGCAAAACGAGTAATATTCATGAATCAGACAATCTGGACGCTATATATAGTCGAGTGAAGTAAGCGAGAAATTCCGAAATATTTTCCTTAATTAAGTCTCTTTCTCAATACAATTGGTCCTCAGATGTCATACAAGATCCAGTGGGTTCTCTCTTAATTTACCCTTATTCTTTCTAGGGCACTTTCCCATTTCCTTCCCTAGAAGGAAATATCACTGATAGAATTGTATTTTTGTAAGATTGACATTTTCGTTCTTCATAATGTCACATATTTCAAAGTGGATCGATTTTGAATATTTTTGGCGTTTCTTTATTTCTACAGTTTTTCAATTATAATAAAAATTCATGGATGATATTAATGAGTTTAAATGTTTCAGAATCCTTTCAAAGAAGGTAGATTATGCTGTGGAGGAATCCCTAACTGACCCTTTAATAGAAGAACTTGGCCCTGTATCAATCGTAGCAGAAGTTGATGAAATTCCTCAGTTTCCACAACCCGAGCCACAACAAAAGCCACAAGATATCTCACCCAGCCCTTCTACGGTTAGTTATCCAACTTTTATTTTCATCTAATAGGTTTTTATTGTTCAGTGAGGGTCAATATTAAGTCCCACCCATGACCTTTCTATGTGTGATTATTTCATTGTTTTTATAAAAGAAAATGAAAATCTTTATTGGAAATTTTCTAGGTTTGAACCATGAAAGTTTCCATTAAAAAATATATAATATTTTTTAAAAACAATGAAATAATGACAAGTAGAAAACCATGGGTAGGACTTAATATTGTCCCTTACTGTACATCAAATAAGTAGGTAAGTAAAACATATAGATTGGTGTCCAACCAAATATTTTGTTGTTTCTGTCTTCCCTCTTTTCTATAATATATTATTAAATATTTTGGAAAAGAATCGCTAGACGAAATACGGAGAAAAATACACCATCCTTGATGGGCCACTTTCATATCATTTTATTTTGCAGATATTTCGACCTGGTCATCTTCAGTATAAAAATATAATTTGATGGCCCGTATTAATATTGTGTAAAAATTAATTTTTCTTTTTTCAGAGATACGAAAACCAAACATACGAGCGAGCGCTTTGAATGCAAAATGCGACTGAAATATCTGCAAAATAAAATGATGTAAGAGTGGTCCATCAAGGCTGGTACATTATTCTCCGGATATTCCTTAAAAATTAATAACTTGATTTTTTTGTTGTTGTTTATATTCTATAATATAATTCTTATCTTTTAGAGTCACCCTCTAAGTAATTATGATATCATTATGAAGGTATCCGGACTCATAACAACAATAAATAAAAGCGTTGCATCAAGCACTACTACTCTAAGTCAAATTTCAAAAACTAAAGTTGAAGATAATAAAGAAAAAGCGGCTAATCCTGAGGAGGATGTATTAGACTTTTTGAGGCCATCTATAGCACAAGATATAATGATTTGTGAGGCGAAAACGATTTGTCTGGATGAGGAAAGGCCTGAAACTCCACGTTGGAAAATGTTTCGATGGAAGGATTGGGCTAAACGAAATGGAATTTTTGTCGAAGAAAGAAATATTTATACTTTGCATATTCATAGTCCTTTGAAAAAAATAGAAATTCCTCAAAAATTACCAAAAGGACCTTATAATAAACTGGTAAATTTTATATATATTTATATAGCCTATATAGGAGAAGGTCGGATAAAACCAGGTACCCCACAGGTGGACAAAACAGGGATTCACGTTTTATGGCTCCATTTGTGGGGACAATTAGCCGAAACTTGAAGTATTACTTCCAGGGTAGCGTCGTAACAATGTCCAGGTGAACTTAAGTCCTATAAATCACCCGTTTTGTAGTAGCGCTTTGTTAAAATTTTCAAGTTAAAAGGTTAAGATTTCGGCAATATTACATTCCTAATTTTAAATACCTAAGGATTTGGTTTAGATGAGTAATACATCTGATAGCCCACTTTTTACCTGTTATTTCAACGTTTTGTATTGGTGTCTATGAGTTGTTTGAACAACGCCAGAGTAAAATTTATTAAAAATGGCATGTTTTAACATATGAATACATTTTTTCTATATTTTTTTTTAGTGGGAATTGGAGCCCCGTCCTTCGATCTCATTTGTGAAAACGCCCACCATCACTCCAAAGAAAAATGAACGACTGTCCTTTGCTGATATTGATGTGAAATTGAGCCAAGATCCTCTCTGGGTTAAAATGGAAAATATTGTGCCGGTTTTTCAAAATCTTAACGTTTATTTTCGACCAAGTTGTTTTAGATATGTGATAAGAATAAATAACAACAATGCCAATGAACTGATATATGGAAGAAAACCGAGATTAAGTAGAAGACAAACCAAAAGAGAAAGTCGTAAAACACTTAAAGAACCCGAAGTAGAAATAAAGAAGTCGCAGCAATTTTCTTTTTTTTTGTATTGTGATTTACCCGTGAGTAAAAAAATTATTATTCAATTTTCAATACTTCCTGATCAAATCATTGAAAACGAACTTGCTGATGCAGAAAATGCAGAAGGTGTTGAAGTCAAAGGAAGTTCTAAGGTAAGACAAGCAGTAGACACTTTGCATTTATAAATTATTTATCTTTATTATATTAAATTTTTTTCCTTAGGCGTTATCCACAAATTCTTTGAAAGATCTAAAATTCGAACATTGTATGTATTATTTGCACATTAGAGGTGTTGATTGGTCTAGTCGATACCAATCTAGTGAATATGTACCTGGAATAAAAACATCTTCATCCGATACACGAGTTTTTACATTACCCGAAGGTCAACAAGCTATTGAAATTTTATATGAAGTTCCATATAATTATGAAATATTGATTTTGTCACAAGCACCTATTGTGGTAATATATTTTTTCCTTATTTAATATTATGTATATTAATAAATACATAAAAAACATAATGCCACGCGATATAGACAATTGAGAATGTCTAAAAGATTCTTTGAGAACTCTATACGATGATAAAACTCAAAATTTTTTGTTATTAATTATTTATTAAAAATATAAATACTGTACAACTTTTCCACTGCTTATTCTGCAAGTATTGTACACTTGCGCCGACTCAAGTGAACTAACTCTCTAGGGAATCGTTAAGTGCATTTTATACGACGTCAGCTCCATCTAACTCATTCTCATGAAGTTAGTTAGACACAATCATCAAAGCACCATGCTTTTTATGTAAACACTTGCTTTGATGATTGTGTCTAACTTCATGGGAATGAGTGTAGATGGTGCTGAAGTTTGTATCTAACTTCAAAGGTCAAACTTCAAAGATTGTAGATGGCGCTGACGTCGTTGTATAAAAAATGCGCGTAGCTAGTTTAGTCGGAACTAGGGCTGTGCAAAATCATCGATTAATCGATTATTCACTGATTATTTTCTTAAAAATCTTATTAAAAAAAATAATCTATTAATTGATTATTTTCGAATATTTTTCATAATTGGGCAAATATTCGATTATTTTCTGGAAATATGCGTTTGAAAATATGGGACGAGACTCGTATACTAAAAAGAAAAAAAAAAGATATAATCGATTATTTTTCATAAACGATAATCGATTATTTTTTCCATAATGGAACATCCCTAGTTGGAACAAGTGTACAGTACTTGAAAATGACTTCAGAATAAGCAGATGAAACAGTATTTATATTTTTAATAAATAATTAATGCAAAATGTGTGGTCTATAATTAAAAACTCGCATAATAATAATAATTCAAACTTCAAAAACTTTAATGAACAAAACTCAAACTGCCTGCTAATTTTGTTCTTATTTACTTGTAACTCAATATCTTCATTACTTCTAAACTTGCTATATATACTTATTTATTTATTGTTTTAGATGGGTGACTATGATATGGTAATAGAGAAATCTCTTCACACCAGTATATCTTTAGAGTTATATACAAAAAAAGTATTCTCTTTAATGACAAATTTAGTCAAAACGCCATCAAAAACCTTGGAGCACTTGGATCTCCTTGAACGTCTTTATGACGCGTTGCTTCCAGAACATCTTCCTATTCCAGGAAGAGATCCAAGATATCTAAAACGGATCCAACCAGAAATTATTCGTCGTTTTCAGTCGGTGAATAACTTTTTTAATTAAAATAATTGAATGCTAGAATATTATAGGGGACAATGAAAAATGAAGTATTATATTTTTTATAAAAAATTACTACAAAGACCTTTTGTGCCACTGTCAAGGTGAACTTCTATCTTCTATCTATGGCGAGCAAGTGTCACATGGATTTATCAAAAATAAATGAGATATCTTCTGATGTTTTGAGTATGTTTAGGATTTGAGTCATATTCAAGAATATTATTTATCCGGAGCAACTTGCTTTTAAAGCATTAGTTTAGTTTTCACCAATTGTTGATATTGAGTTAAGCATGCTTTTGTAATATTCATTGGAGTTCCCTTCTTTCCAAAATCGGGTACGATTAAAAACCGAGTGACCTGAAATCAACAAGTATCGAAAATAAATAAATAAATTGATTTAGCAATCTTGGAATTCAACACGGGTTCAAATCAACATTGAAACGGAAATATCCGAAATGCCAAAACGTTTTGTATGATAGGTGAAATTAAAACCGATAAAGGCTTCAACTCTATTTTTCATCGTCTCTTACAATATTTTTTTTTTTATTATATATATAAAATTTTCATTTTATTTAAAAAAATGTTTATTTTAGATTATAACAAAACTAGCTCTAGAATCAACTGAAAATGATAATATTCAACAACAAGCTAAAACTATGCAGCAAATTTATAATATGTTTGAGAAAGATTTTGGTAATTATTAATATACTGCTTTTTTTTTTATTTGATTTTATAGATATTTAAAATAAACTTTTTTTAAAGGACTTACCTATGTGGAAATTTATTTTCCTGACCTTTATACTTATCTAAAAAATCTTTCTGCCGAAGAAAATTATGAGGTAATTTTAATAATTATTACCATTTTCATTGAAATTTCAAATGTAAACTCCGATACTCGTTGATTGTTTTCATAATTAAGGAAGAAGAACAGAAAAAGACCAGGGGCAAGGTCAAGAAGCAAGAGGTGGTCCGTACTGCTACGCAGACAAAGAAAACTAGAACAAGCTCATTCGTTCCACGGATTCTGTGTTTACCGCCAAGAAACCCACTCATGCTACTTCGAGAGATGTTCCTGCCTCGGCCATCTCTATTATATTTGTACCCTTTTCGGGAAGAGTTAGACAGAAAAAAGCAGATGACGGAATATAAGGGGCTCTATAAGCCAATCAGTGAAAACATTGACTTTTATATTCTTTTCCGATTCGTTGTCAACACTCACGCCGAGGAATTAACTTATTATAATATTGATTTAAGCTGTGGAAATGTCGATGTGAGTAATTAAAAAGGAGCGGGCAGTCAGGAAATTGGCCTCTAGTATTGAAGTCAGTTTAGTTAAATAATACCAATTTCAGTTCATTTTTAAAGAGTATAAACTCAAATCACTGTGCATTGAGTCAAATTGCAGAGTTGTCCCTTCGTGGATATCAATATCATAAAATACTTGTACGTAAATACAAAGCAAAGCTAATAGCAGTTAGTGCTAATGACAAATTTGTTTAAAACTAATTACAAGTATTAATACCCACGAAGGGGTAATTTGACTCAATGCACTGCCATTTGAGTTCTTTTTTTTTTAATTTATTTATGGTCTTTTTCGGCATCTAAGGCCATTTAGACCCCATCACTATTTTTTTCAAATGATTGGTAGCCAATTCAAATGAAACAAATTTTCATTTGAGTTCATACTCTCTAAAAATGAACTGAAGATGGCATTATTTAATTAAAGCTTAAAATGTCTCCGATGGGAGTTTCAGTTCGTATAGATTAATTTCCTGGCTCTCAGCTCGCTATTTTGTTCCTCAAAATAAAATATGTTTACCAGGTTAAGAGAAAGAGGTCAAAAATTTTTCTTTAAAAAAAGCCAAACTCTGGGCTAGAATAACAAAAGATTTTTCGCAATAGATCTTAGGATTCTTATAAAAACTTTTTCCTTCTTAATGGAAATTTTTCAGATAAATATTGAAAGAGATGTTGACGTTATTCTGATAATCATGTGCCAGGGGTCAGGCCTAGAACTTTTCGAACCCTCGTAAAAAGGGTACTGTTTTGTTATTTTTTCACTTTCTCATACTATTGGTCTTTTACACCATTTATAAATTTTTAATATAGATTCTTTAATTTAATTGATTAACTAAGCTGCAATAAGCTCGTCGTGATTTTATTTAATCGATCAATCGATTAATCAATTAATCATGACTTATATGGAACTGTGAAAATATGGAACCTCTGGTGAAAATATTGTATATATTTTTGAAGAAAAAACTTTGACTGTATTTCTTTTTCTCTTAGCCTGAGAAACTACCAAAAGCCATAAAAACTTTTATAGTAAAATGATTTTGTTTTAGGGTTGGGAATTATTTGTTATGAATAATGATACTGAAGGAGAGTTAACACATTCACACCCTCATCGATTCGGAAGGAATTTAATAAAAAATACTCATGGTTATACCATTTATGGTCATGCTTATATACAGAAGTTTGAGGCCACAAATATTCCATGGCGACTTCGACTATGGTGCAAGGTAGATTTGAACTAACAGTTATAATTTCCTATTTATCTACTCTTTCCCAAACTGTGCGCCGCGCCCCTGGGCGCTGTTCTCTTGGGGTGTCGTGATTATATTTTTTTTTTTTTTTTTTTTAAAAATAATAAGGATTTTTTATTTTTTAAATAATATAATTTTTATTTTTTATATTTTTTAAGAGTATATTATAAAATTTTTTTATTTGAGAAAAAAAAATAATACTTTGTTCGAATAATCTCACCCACCCCCAAAAAAAATTTTATATTATAAAAACAGAAAACCCAAAAATTGGGAATTTTATAACAAAAAAAAAATAAATTATATAAAAAAAAGAGGAAAGAGGGGGTTGTTTTTTTTTTTTTTTTTTTTAAATAGGAGAGGCCGGCCCTTTCGATAAAAAAAAAAAAAAAAAAGAACATTAAAAAAGAAAGGGACCGATTTTCCCAAAAAAAGGGGAGGTATTTTATAATAGTAGGGGGAGAAGTTTTTTTTTTAAATTTTAAAAAAAAAATCATTTGAAATTGTGTGCTTAAAACAAACAAGTGTACATTGATCGTTTAATAGTCTAAGAAATCATGACCTGCTTCTAGATTATTTCTTCTAGGATGATGCGAAACCCTTGCATTCGTGTTTTATAAATCCAGCTGGTGTGTGTGTTCCCCCGTTCCAAGCACCACAGAATTTAGTTCAACAAACTCTTCACGGGCATTATATACCAAATCGGAAAACTGTTATTTGTATGGCCATTTTGAAAGTTGGCGAACCCCAATTCTTATCCTTTCGAATGAGTCTATCTAGAGTCAATGTAAAATTTTTTATCAGGTACTATCATTTTTATTCCCTGACTTTAAAACAGTGAATCTTATTAAAATTTCTTTTCAGAATTAATGTTTTAGATACCGAAGAAGAAATATTTGTTAAAGGCGGCCAAGGGGCTATCTTGATTCCTCAAATTTGGATTGATCCAGTAGCAATCAGACAGCGTCAAATGTTGAATAACGAAGAAAATGAAGAGGAAGAAATAGAGATGGATGAACATGAGAAATTAGCCATTTTAAATAAACCAGTTGAATTTCTGATTGAGTGTTTTACTCATCCATATATTTGGACATTAACTGAAAATGAAACGAATCTTGTAACTCAAGTTGAAGCAAAACAACTGGAATCTATGAGAGTTTTTGATGAAAATACTATCGATCCAGATAAGGTTGGTTGGAAATTATTTACATTTACTGAAATTTTTTTTTTTTAAACACTTTTTTTACATACATACACACAGTTTTTTCCGCAACTCAGGCCATATAAGACTTTTGGTATCCAAATGGCTTAAATAAGTTCATCGGACTGCCTAGGATCCGAACCCACGGCCCTTGGTATACAAGGCCAGGACGCAAACCTCTTGTTTCATTTATTAATTTGGAAATATTTTTTAGCTCCTTCAAAAAGCAGAATATATTAGTCAAATTGAGAGTCTATGGACGTACAAATCCCAAGATATTGATCACTTGCTCTCCGCTCCTGTTACAACCGTTCCCCCTAAATGGATTCTTCAAGTGATTGTGGACCAGAAAAAGGCGTCCTCTGTATTTTTGGAAGAGGACCGCCGCAGACAAGAGGCCTTTAAATTAGTCAAAATGACTTGGGAGGAAAGAGATCACAATAGGTAAATATAGGTATTTTTAATAGGAGGGAAGTTTATTTGCTAAAATCACTAAATAAGAACAAACTCCTCATTTCCTCTACTCATTTTAAAAGATTTTGTCATTTTATGGACTCTAGCATTTTTATTTATTTTTTCTAATCTCTACATAAAATAAAATTAGATACAAAAGAGGATTTATGTTGCGACGAGAATTTGGTAAAGAGCGACGTGAAATAGCCAATGGAAGAAGTCCACCCGAATCTGAACTAATTTTATCTAGAGCTATAGCCAATTTCGACCGCTATCATAGATTCTTAGAAATGGACTTAAGCGATGAACCCTGGCCTCCCAAAGGATGGACCTTTGTCTCTAGGGTAAGTGAACTCTATTCCAGACAGCATCTATGTATAGTATATTGACTATAAATTTAAATACCGTAGTTAAAAGAGAGATCGCTATTATTATTATTGCTAAATATTGTCTAGTAATTTAGGAAAATAGAAACTGGATCTAACCGATTTCAGATTCCAAAAAAAGAGCTTAGAACAATTTTTGATTGCTGCTTACTTAGAATTCGTAGATTGGCCAGCAAAGACTTTCGGTTAGACAAATCTGATCTATAATTTAATATAAATAAATATATGATTTTTCTAGTACTCTCGTCGATTTAGATTTATAGATATACATTTATAAATATATATATATATTTATATATATGAAGTGTAGAGCATAATATAAAACTAATAATATATATATATTGTGCCTAGGCCTACTTATAGAGTGAATTGAAAAAAAAAAATGATTAACTTTAATTTTTTTTGTTTCAATAATCTTAGATTTTATTGTGCTGAAACTCACTGAATGCCCCATGGGAAGTGTCGATTAATCTCTTATTTATTTGATTTTTTTTTAGAAGAGAAATCAACTTAGAGTTAATTTAAAATTTATTTTTAACACTTATTATTTCTATAATATAAAATTTATAATTTTAATTCTAAAAATATCTATTAATTTTTTTTTTTTTTTTAGATGAGTGAATCAGTCAAGAAAACTCAATTAGATATTGAAGATACGGTGGAAAATTTTATCAACGATTTGGACAGTGAAATTGATATTAATGATGAAATTGAGTAATTATCTTTTTATTACTTTATAAAACTGCGTGTTGCCAAAATTTTGACATTTTTGAAGAAAAAGGTTTTAAACATTTTGCTGATTAGTTGAGGACTTATTAAATTTTGCAAGGCTTCAAATGCTTTTTGGTTTAGGAATGGTTCAGGATGGTAATGGAAACCACACTCTGTCTGAATTATGGGATCAAGAAGATCTATATTTGTGTCTATAGTATCCGTTGGTCTTATACTGAATTATATATATATATATATATATATGAAGGAAGGTTTGCTCCAGGACTGTTGTGTCTTCAGCTTTTTGAGCTTTACAAAACAGTCTAATTAAAATTGTGCTATCTCAATGTTTGTGCTCAAGATTGGGCAAAATTGCACCCCCAGGAGTCGACCACACATTCGTCGTTTATATATAGTATAGATATAGATAATTGTCAATTATATAAAAAATTCCAAATTTATTTTTTAAATTCCCCTTTTCGTCTTCTGAGGCCATTTAAGGCCTTACATTTTATGTCTATATATTTTATTTATAAATATCGATGACTACTAGGGGTGGGGCTTGTGGGGGCTTTTTTTTCGGGACCACTAAAAATTTAGCCGTGGAATCGCTTAACAGCAACTATCTCCGTGTCTTTAATAATTAAAATTGTTCAATATATATTTCAGACAAATGAAACAAGAGCGCATAGATAAATTAAAGCCATTAAAGGAAGAAAATGATAAACTTTTTGAACGTATGATCCGAATTCAGAATTATCTCAATAAAATTAATGAAGAAATGAGAGAAGGAAAAGGCCAGAGAGTATCTTTAAAATCGAAAAAAGATAAGAAAGAGAAGAATAAATTGAAAGATAAAGACAAAGATAAGGACGAAGATGATAATAATACTAATCAAAATAATAATGAAAAAAGTACCAAATCAAAAAAATCGACAAGATTTCAGAAACACATGTTTGTTGAAAAATAGAAAATGCGAATAAGTTTTTCTTATATTATAATTATCCGTACAATTAAAGGGCAAAGGTTAAAATTCGATTTTCCTTCTATTTCTTGTTTGTTTTTTTTAATTTTTGATTGTCTTTAGCAGTTAAACAGTGAAGTTCTCCCTATATTTAAAAAAAAAACAACAAATATACAGTATTTGCAATAATTATTTGAATACATTTTTGAACGAATACAATCTATAATTATGATTGATTGTTACACGAGGAGAGGCGATTTTTAAGACATCTCGGGGGGGGGGGGGGGGGCTAGTGTAAGTTATGGTCCTCTGAGGGGAGGTGAGGGGCTATAGCCCCCCGTAGGATCGTTACTGGATAAACTATAAAAGCTCTTGCTATGCAATTTTTTCGAGGTTGTAGACCATAATTCAAAGGTGTGCATGAATATATTTTCGTTACGATAGATAATCTCAGCGGTATGTTCGGTATTCTAAAAACACATTATCTTAGAAAGTTTCTAAGAAGTAAAGTAAATTTTACGAAATGCTTCAAATATTTAAGGAACAGGGTGCAATCAGATTCTTGGGCAATCCTATCAGAACCCGAAGGTGCTCCAGCCAAAAACGTTGGATTCATTCTGATGCTGGGAAAAATAAAGAACGGCCGCGTTAAGAGCACACACCCCAGATTTATCTAACTTTGACCGGCAGTATCTCGGCTTATATTGGGTCTACACATTCGTTATATGTAACATATTTTAGTAAATCTAGTACTCTGCAACTTTATTTCATACTTTGGAGGACATAATATACTTAGTTTACGAGATATAACGAAAAAGTGAAAAAAGACCAAAATTTTTGAGCTCTAACTTTGACCGGCGGTATCTCGGTTAATATTGCCTCTACAAATTAGTAGATATTTTTAGTTCTTAAAGAAAAAATTGAGTAAAAACAATTTTTTTTTTCAATTTTTTGCGGATTTTTTAAAGAGAAAAAATTAAGTGATTTTTAAAAAATACACTGCCTCCTCCCTCTGCGCCTAAAATGACTAAACAAAAATTTCCGCACCCCTGTTTTTTTTTTTTAGAAATAATACCAGTTTAGAAAATTTTAATTGTATGTTGAGTTTTAAAAAATTTTCACTTTCATTTATTTTAATATTTATTAAATAATGAGTATATAATTTTTTAAATTAATAAATTTAATTATTATTTTATTTTTCACAGAGAGTAATATAAACTCGAAGCTGCATTGCAATGTCTTTGACGCCATTGAAAACGGAAGCGAATGCCTCGTCTCTTTATCTCATCCATGACTTTGGCTAAGAATTTTTTCCTGTCATCACATCATATCGGCTTATTTTTATTTATTCTCAACTATTTTCATTATTTAAGGTCAGTAATGCATTTAAATATTTATTTAATTGGTTCAAGATTATTATTTTCAATTAAATCATTAAATGAAACAAGTCAAATATTATAAACTCATGATTCAACAGGATAACCTTTGTCTGCCTGTCAAATTTTATTCTCATTTTTTTAATATTTCCTTTCTTTTAATGATTTAATATTCATTTTCAATTTAATTTCGATATGTAAATTATATAAATTAAATAGATTACCGATATTTATTTTATTAATTATTATTATTATTATTATCGCTTGATATTTGACATTTAAATTTTTTCATTAAGCACAAAAACAAATGATTTAATCACCTTTCCTTATTTTTCGATCCATTATTATCAATAATTTATGAAATAATTAAAGTGTCATTCAATCTGAATATGTCTGATTCATTGGATCTTTACTTAACTTCTCTATTTTCAAATGAATTTTAATCACTCATTATTTTAAACCATTTTATATTTTTTCAAATGCAAATCTTTATTAAATGCTTATTTTATTTTTAATTTTAGGTGTGATTTTCACTAAATAACTTGATGTCAGCTGCTTTGCTTCGAGCTTTGATCCATCAATCATATATATAATTTCCATTTCATTCCTTTTATTTTTCTGACGTCTGACTTATGAAACGAAATAGAAATGGAATTATATTCGTTTTCAAAAATAGATGATAGAAGGGACTTCAAAGAAGAAGGGCTTTCAAAGAAATTAAATATCATTAAATAAGGTAAGCGTTAATAAATTGAAATTTATGTTTTACTAATTGTAAATATATTTTCTCCTGTATATATATTTTTTTTTTTTATTTTTCAGAATATCGTCCAAGATACATCTATTTATTATTCCAGATAATCTCCTTGACATCTCGGATTCCTATTTGGTGAGTTTATTATTTTTGAATCACGTTATTTTTCCTATTTCTACTATTTGTCTTAAATAAATAGCAAAAGAGTCCAAGAGTAAAGGGAGAAATGAAAAAATTTAATCACTCGTTATTTTAAGACATTTTATATTTTTTCAAATAAAAATCTTGTTTTTATTTTTAATTTTAGGTGTGATTTGGACCAAAGAACTTCTCATTTGCTACTTTTCTTCGAGCTTTGAAAGATATAACATCTTCCATCAATTATATATATATATATATATTTGAGGATGCGTTACAAGGGCAGCCAAGGCGAAAAATAAAACAAAAATCTATTTTTTGTCGACGTTTCGAGTGCCGATCGCACTCTTCATCAGGACAAAAATGATGTCAAATCGTCAGGTTATTTGACATGGCAGTGTACCAACGTTTTAACCAATTTATATTTACTTGAAGACTAGTATTTCGAGGTCGAATGAATTCATTCGAGTAAATATAAATTGGTTAAAACGTTGCTACACTGCCATGTCAAATAACCTGACGATTTGACATCATTTTTGTCCTGAAGAAGAGTGCGATCGGCACTCGAAACGTAGACAAAAAATAGATTTTTGTTTTATTTTTCGCATTAACTGCCCTTGTAATGCATTCTCATATCATAATATCCAGCCATCAAGAAACAACTAGTATATATATATATTTTACTCTGATGGGAGCTCAGCAAAAAAAAAGGCAGGATAAGGCTAATATTCTACCCATCATAACAACTGGAGTATGCAGTGAAAATTTTAACAAACCTTGTCTTGAAGATGGATGACGTTTAGTTCCAGCTGACAAGGTGAAAATAAAATAATCCGGGCCGACAGCTTATAATTTTTTTTTTATCATGTGATTATAATTCGGCCTTCCTTTACACTTACTTCCATATATATTATATAACTTAATGACGTTTGACTTATGATCTTCTTTCGTTTTAATTAATAATTTTTTAAGTTAGGAGGAAAATTTCCTTGAACGGTATAAAACTACTTTTATATATTTCAGTATTTTATCTATTCAGTCTAGGACTCTAATAATAAAATTTCATTTTTTTTTCTTTTATTAAAATCAATTCGTGATTTGAAAAACTAGAAAATCTTTTAATTTTCAATTCAACATAATCTTTTTTAAATTAAATTTATTAGGGAATTTAGCTGGGTTTGTGTTTATAAGTTTAATGCTGGATTTAGAGGTTGATGGGAAGGCAAAATCGTGGAAAGTCAAAATAGTTGGGGAACAGGATTAATAATAATATAATTTAAATTAGCTAAGGAAAACTCCCTTTGGTAAAAAAAAATAATTTATTTAAATAAAAAAAATGTTATCACAATCATTCTTTAATTTTCAAATCTATTTTGCTTTCGGAGAACGATGACTATGACGTTTGGTTCTGATGGCACAGGTTTATATTAATTTCAATGTTTTTATTTAAATATTTGAAAATAAATATTTATTTTTTTAATCAAGCAAAACCAAGGGATGAATTATTCTTATCTAAAACTTTTAAAGCCCAGTCGGGGTGGAATAGTTTTTACTTACTATGTATAATAATATAGGCCTAATATTTTATTTTGTTTTCTCTGACCGCTGCCAATCTATAGTAGCATGGATTAACTCGTCTGAGAAATATATATATACAGTAGGTAGCAAATAAATAAGGAAATTTAAGGATATTAGGTTAAATAAAAATTCTCTTAAAAAAATATAATAAGACTTATTTAATATCAAAATTAGATAGATATACAGTATGAAATAGGTAGGTTAATTAAATTTAAAAAATTAATTAAGACGTCAGATATTTAATATAATATAATATTTAATCTCTTGGCGATCGATTTCGCTTACAAAGCATCCTCAGGCCAGCTGGAAGAATAATTATAATTAAAAAATTTGAATAAAATTAGGTTTGTACAAATTGTTTTTTGTTGCTGGACAAATACACAAATATATATATACATCAGAGAAAGATAGTTGTTATGTGATAAAACGTTTTGAATTACGAAAGTAAAATATATTCAACATGTAGATATACAGTAGTTTAAATCAAGAAAAAAGATAAGAAATGGTACAACCAATATATTGAATATTTTAATAGAAATGACTAATAATCAAAATCTTTGTTCCAGGATCTCCTGATAAGGAATTCAACATCATGAGGGATAGATAAATCATATGGAAATGCAACTACATAAAAGAGGTAAATCAACGTTTTTAATTTTCACTTTAATCCAAACATAATAGAATTTCTTAACGTCTTTGACTTGATTCCCAGTGAACTTAAATAATATCTTAAAAAATAAAAATTTTTCTCATTACTATTAAAATAAATATGAATAATTAAATTTTTTCAAATTTTAATTAGATATTTTTGAAGTACTATCATTAGAGTCTAAATATACCAGGTATATAAATATAAATATTAAAAAATATAAAATAACTTATTCAGTTGCGAATTCTTATGTTAGAATGCCTTTTAATTATTTCGTTCGTTGACAGGAAAATATAATTACAGCATATAATTTATAATTAAAATTAGGACACAAACCTAGGATAATTGCGATCCATTAATTTACTTTAATCAATACTAATAATTTATTCTAAAAACTGCAATTTTAAATATATCCTTTTTTTATATTTTTTCAGACTAAAAAGGGACAACTCAGCGGCAGTTAATGAAGACGAAGAGTGAAAATCTCGCGATAATTAAGAGATTATTTGCTTGAAGAATTATATGGAGTTCATTGTCAAAAGAAACAGGCCGATATAACAAAAATATCTCATCTTAGACATCGTCTTTTTCTGAAAACGTTCGACTTTGTAAGTTTAATTTTCAATCTAAAAACTCTCCATTGCAATCTCTAATAATAATAATAATAATTCATTTAATTCAGGGTGGCTCTATGAACTCAGGAATTTATTTTACTTATTTTAAGAGTAGAAATTTTCTTAGATTTTTTTAGAACTTGTTCACCCTTCCCCGGATACACCCTTATGTCACTTATTTTTACCTTTCTTTGCATCTGGAGCCTTTCAAGAAAATTATTTATAAATAAATCTTTTGTCAATTAGAAAATGTTTAATTAAATCATGGACTCTCAATTAAAAAATTATAATTGGAACAATTTTTGAAAATTTTTTTAGATAAAATACATAAACTTTCTTGAGAAGACCCCATTGCATTAAATTTTATTTATATTATAATGTTTTATTAATTACAAGTTGAGGTAATGATGAATAATTGAAATTTCTTCTCTCACTTCATTCTTTCTTTTAATTGTATTTATTAATTAGGGATTTGGGAATAAGGAATTTATTTACTTTCTCTTATTTTTTTATTATAAAAGACTTTAGCTATTTAAAAATTAACATCACTTTTTATTAATTTAACTAGGCTACATAATATCATTTCCAAGCTTTATTTAACAATAATTATAATAATGCATTTTTTATTTGCAGATACTCGCCTCTTGAATGGATCAAGAAGTTGTAAGAATGCACTGGTGGCCTGGCCTTCGTGTCCGTTGACGTTAGAGAAGACTACAAATTTTTGTGAGTATAAAATATGCATAAATACTTTAATTTTTTATATATATATGATTTTGAAGGTTTACTTTTGATAAAATTGTTCTGTTATTCGGAACACAAAATAAATATTAAGCATTTATTTTCAGAAAATAAATTTTAAGCATTTATTTTCAGAAAATTTATTTTAAATGCTTAATATTTATTTTGTGTTCGGAATAACAGAACAATTTTATCAAAAGTAAACCTTCAAAATCATATATATACACACTTTGGCAGTTTCCGTCATAAAATTTAATTTTTTATATAATAATATAAATTATATCTATATTAATTCAATATAAGTATATAATTTTATATTTTTATTATATAAAAAATTTAGAAGTAACAATACAAGATCAAATTCGGGCTCTCTAGAGCTGGTGGAAGGTGGCCGTGGGGTGTGGCGTATATTAGGGAATTTGGCCGGCATTTGTGCTTATAAATTGAATGCTCGATGTAGAGGTTGATGGGAAGGCTCGTGGAACATCGTGGAAAGTCAATCCTCCCTTGCCAATTAATCATGCCGCGGGGGATGTAGGGGCAAATTATTTTCATATATTCATTTAGTTCTTTCCTATAAACAATTTCCATTAAAATCATTCGATTTTTTTTTTTTAATAAAAAATTCGGTGTTGGCTGTGTCTTCTACACAGCCGGTGACTTTTTAACGTGACAACGTCTTTTGCTTGACTTTAAAATATTTTTACTTTCTCTTACCTATATTAAAATATATAGAGAGAAAGTAATTTTTTTTTTTTACTCGTACTTTGTTCTCATTAACAAACGTTCATACATTTTCATAGTAACGATATATGACAGGTGTGGCTGGGAGAGAATTTAGCTCTCCTGTAATATTTAATAAGAAATTATTATTAAATAATTGAAATTAGAAATTCTTAACTTTTATCTCTTGTCAGTGTAAAAAGTGTGATTTTTAAGGTGGAATTTTTTTTCACTGTCTTAATGCATTCTTTTCTTAAACAGTTTCTCCACTCGCCCCCTCTAATTATAAGTTTAAACAATTCTGATGATTTTTACTTTCTCTTACCCTATATAAGAAATATATTGAGAGAGAAAGTATTGTTTACCAATTTGTTTTACGCTATTTTTTTTTTTTAACTAGCTACGTACTTGATTTATTTGTTATGTGAAAGATATAATAATTACTTTTGTCTAATCTAATAAAAGTTTTTTCTCCTCGATTGGTAATGTAATGTAGTAATAGGGGTGGTTTTTTCTGGATATGGTGGCTTAAAATAGTCATTGAATCAAATAAATTATATCAAATTCTTTATCATTTAATTTAGGGAACAAACAATTTCAAAATTTCTTAATTTTTCTAAAAAAAAACTCCATTCTTCATCCCTTATTAAATATGTCGAGAGGGATGGATGGGGGGGGGGGGGATATATACTCATCTATTCTTTTTTATAAAATTTTCCATAAAAATCACTCAATTTTTCCTTTTTTTTTTTAAATACTAAGATTTGTTGAAATTAAAAAAAAAAAATATTGTTCAATCAATTTTACAAATTATCAAAAAGAAACAAACCCTTAAAAAAATTGGACAAAAAAGAATTATTATACCTTTCAAATTAGAAACAAATCAAGTCCTTAATAAAAAAAATTAATTTCTAATAATTCATTATCTGATTGAATGAGGTAAAAACTCTAATTAAAATTGTATTAATTCCCTTTTATATTTAAACATAGGAAAGGAAAGGATTACGGGAAAATAAAACAATTATTTAATAAAATAATCTTTATATATACTTAAAATATGACGATAGAAGACGATTAAAAAAAAATATATATTTCTTTGTTTCAGAAGAGAGATCTTAAAAATTGCAAATGCATCTGCGTCAAGAGGGCCAAGGGGCCAGTCGATTGAGCCCATCTCTCTGCAAAGGGCCTCTGCCCTATTACAATTCTGTTAGTGAGAATACAACATCACACACACCTCTCTCCACAATCAAAAGGTATTTATAATTTGCATATTTCACTTGCATAAAGGGTTAACATTTTATTTTTATATTTTCTTTTTTAAAACATTTTATAAAATTATCCTTTGTCTTAAAACTTGAAACCAGAGGGTGTAAACGGGTAATTAATATCATTAATTAATAAGAGGGTAGAAATGAGAGATGCAGCTAAGGTTATTTCTTTATTCGATTAATTCACACAGCTGACGTTTCGGTTCCGTGTTTGAACCATCCTCAGAGCTGGGCGAAAAGTCATTATCTGAGGATGGTTCAAACACGGAACCGAAACCTCAGCTGTGTGAATTAATCGAATAAAGAAATAACCTCAGCTGCATCTCTCATTTCTACCCTCTTATTAATATAACATCTCAGCTATAAATGGTTTATATAAAATCATTAATAATTTTCCTTAAAAATAAGTGTAAAAAAATCGTTTATGAATTTTATTTTTTATTTTTTTGTAAACTCTCTCTTTCTACACACAAACACACACGAATCACATTAAATAAGAAAAAATAATAATTGAGAAGGGTGAATAAATAAGTCCGGAGCTGATATTCAGGCAATTTATTCGGATTAAATCTCTCCGCTCTAGGTCAACGTTTCGGGGCTCAAACGGCTCCTTCTTCAGTGTCGAGAAAAATAATAATAATTTTTATTTTTTACAGGGGTGGCTATCACTAGACTTCGACTTCTACCTGAATCATCGGCCTTGTCGTTTGAGCACCCCATCCATCTCAGCGCACTTCGAGTCTCTCTGTACTTGGTAAGTCTAGAGTATCAAATTTATTTCATTTTATTAGTTCATATCACAAATATAAATTACATTTTCTTGTAAAGGTCTCTCTCTCTCTTTAAAAATCTCTCTCTTTCTATTTTGACTTTTGAGCTTTCAAAAGTTTATTTTGAATGGGAGTATAGCTTTTTTTACTTTCTCTTACCTCTATATATGTTAATATATATAGAGAGAAAGTATTGGATTCATGTCAAAAGTTCGATGGCGAGATTTTGATGGATATACACGTTTTGATGTCCCCTGAATCCAAAAAAGTGGTTTTCGCGAATGGTCTGTACTTTATAGGAAAGATCGGAGAAATGGTTGCCATGGTAACAAAATATAAACATTTTTCTCTTGAATTCTAATGTATTGGCGAAAACTAAATATATCTCGACACAAAAAATCTGGCATGTTAAGCACAAAACACAACTTTCTCTTCTAAAGGTTGTGTGCTGTGCGACCAGTCACGCCAGATTTTTTTGAATATTTTGATTTTCTGGATTATAAAAAGATTTAACTATAAAATTTAAAAGTGTCTTCCTATAACTTTTCTTTATATATTTTAGCATTCTAGCATGGAATAAAATTTTTAATTAACCCTTATATATTAGATAATATAAAAAATATTCCTCCCCCTTAATAAGGGATGCTTTTTAAGTTTATAAAGGAATCAGTTGGTTGAGCTCCTTCCTCTCTATCTATAAAGTAGACTAAGTTAGTTGATTTCTATTCTATTGCGTGAAAATAAATTGTTACACACACCCTGTCGTAAGAGGTATAATTAAGGTGAATGTATGTTTTTCTCTTATAAATAAGTGTAAAATTTCTCGTTCTGAAAATTTGTTTTTGGGTGATATTAAAATTTAAATATTTTTTCTATGCATCCTACTCAAATATTTGCTCTTTTTCTTATCAGACTAAAAATCTTCTTCAAAAATCTTTAAAAATTATTTAAGTTCGAATGTATCCCTAATAAATAAATAAATACTAAAAAGAAGCATAGGAAGTGTTTTTTTTAAATTAGGGGTGGGTTTTAGGGGTGAATTAATTAAGTAAGTCTTTTAAAAATTATTCAAGTTCGAATATATCCCTAATAAATAAATAAATACTAAAAAGAAGCATAGGAAGTATTTTATTTATTAGAGGGTGAGTTTTAAGGGTGGGTAATCGAAGAAGTCTTTTAATAGTTATTTAATTACGAATTTATTCCCTACTGATTAAAACCCCGTTAGTTTGCAAGTAAATGGAATTTTTATCAATAGAGAATTTATTTGATACTTATTGGGCGCTTCGAGAGCAATGCGATTTCTCTATGCCTCTGCCTGCAGCCTGTCTGTCAGTTGAATTCGAGACGAGACACGAGTCATTACGTGGAGCTCCTCTTTCTCTCTCTCTCTCTCTCTCTCTGTGTTTTATTTTATATTGTGTTGTTATTTGTGCGATTAAGACGTTCATCCCCCAAACTCTTTACTCCCCGTCTGGTCATCTTTTTATTAAGGTAATGAATATTTGCATATCTCATTTTGATAACGAATTAAATTTCTATTTTCAATTTTTTTTTCCTGTCTTAAAATATATTACTTTGTGTATATAAAATTATCCAATTTTTTAGATATAATGAATTCGTGTACCCAAGGGGAAGGGTGAGTTTATCAGAAGGGCTGTAAATCACCCCTTCTGATAAATAAAATAGTATTTTTCTTTAAAAATGAAATTTAAAATACTAATACGAAATTATTTTTTTTGTAAAATTTTTACATTTAAGGAAATTGATTACTTTCCCTCCCTCCTCACCCTCCACCCCTATTGCAGAGAATTTAGCTAATAATTGAAAATATAAATTCTTAAACTTTTATCTCTCGTCAATGATATAAATAATAACTGTGCTTAACATTTCATTTTAAAACTCTATTATTATTTTGAATAATGTTAACAGAGGGTGGGTGGTAGGGTGTGTACGTTTTCCATTCTAATTAAAATATTATTATCATTTTTCCTATTTTTTTAAACTCTCTTTCTACACACAATACACTACATTAATTTAATTTTTTTTTATTTAAATAAATAATTAATAATTTATGTATATATTAATTGCAAACCCCCTCCCCTCTCGCCCTAACGAGGGGTTGGCCTTCCCTAACAAGATGTCTGGCTACGCCCATGGCTGTAAATCACCCCTTCTGATAAATAAAATAATATTTTTCTTTAAAAATGAAATTTAAAATACTAATGCAAAATTATATTTTTTGTAAAATCTTTACATTTAAGGAAATTACATTCCCTCCCACCTCACCCTCCACCCCCTATTGCAGAGAATTTAGATAATAGGCCTGATTGAAAATATAAATTCTTAAACTTTTATCTCTCGTCAATGATATAAATAATAACTGTGATTAACATTTCGTTTTAAAACTCTATTATTATTTTGAATAATGTTAACAGAGGGTGGGTGGTAGGGTGTGTACGTTTCCATTTTAATTAAAATATTATTTTATCATTTTTCTTATTTTTTTAAACTCTCTTTCTACACACAAGCACACGAATCATATTTAATTAGAAAAAATAATTTTTATTTTATTTTTTACAGGGCTGTCTATTGCTAGAGGTCGACTTCTCCCTTCATCATCGTCCTTCTCGCTCAAGCATCCCCATCTCAGCGCACTTCTCTCTTCAATAGGTGAGTTCTGACAATCAACTTTTTTCATTTTATAATTTCATATCACAAATAATAATTTCTTTTTCCTGGGATTCTCTCTAATTTACTATCTCGAGTATAACTACCCATTCATTTTATAATATTTGATTATCATTTATCTATAAAAGTCTCGCCATCTCTCTCTCTTTGATTCGGGTTCCTTTTTTTGAACGGATGGGTTGTTTTTTCCAAAATTTTTTCAATTTTCTCAACTAAAGTAAATAAAATTTTTTTCTTAAAAATTATTGATTCTCTCTGGGAACATTCTAAGAAAAAAAAATTTTTCTAATTATATTTAAAAACATTATCTGCATCTATATTAGACCTATGGAAATGAATAGAAGGGTTGCTTTCTTAAAATTTTATCTCTCGTCAGTCTTATAGTAATAAGTGATTTTTTTTTAAATTTGTTTACCTTTCTGGGTCATAACATGCTACAAGCCTGTAAATCCAACTTTCGTTTCGTGAATATATTTCCTTGTTTTTACATATAATTCGATCCCCCTCGGCTCACGCATCTTCTTATCGATATTCATTAATTCACATTCATTTATTAAAATAAATTAATGAATAAATTTCCATTTCTTTTCCTCATTAAAACCTTTAAGATTTTTATATGAAAATTAATTTTTTATTTTTTTTATTTTTTTAAACACTCACACTTTTTTTCTCATTCACACTCACATTCACACAGTCTTTTCGGCAACTTAGGCCATTTGAGACTTTTACGATATCCGTTATAGAGATTAATATACATATTATGGGTCCAGGGATTCTTATTTAAGCCATTTGGTATCCAAATGGCTTAAATAAAATCATCGGACTGCCTGGAGTCCGAACCCGCGAATTTTGGTATACGAAGTTAGCACGCTAACCTCTACACCAAACCCCGAGGGCGAAAATTAATTCAAAAAGAAACAAACCCTTAAGAAAATTGGACAAAAATGAATTATTATATCTTTCAAAAAGACAACTCAATCACGTAATTAAAATTATTTTTTACTTTTTAATAGTCTATTATCCTTATGAATTAAAATAAAAATTCTAATTTAAATTATATTATTTCAAGGTTAGCACTAGATCTTTTCCATTCCATTTGCAAATCAGGAACACGTAGCCTGTAGCTACGTAGCTACCGCCTTTGAAGTTAGAGAATTTTCAAAATTTTCTTAAAACTAAACATTCCCCTTTGATTTCCCCCACAAGGGACTAAATTAATTTTACATCCCAATTAAACTAAAAATTTATTATTTAGAATCTTTTATTGATAAAAATTACCTTAAAGAATTCATTAAAGAACTAATAAAAAAAGATAGCCTTACCATCCTCAATTTTAATTATGTATAAATATCTGAATGTTTAAATTCATTCTCGTTCTTGGGCAGTGGTAGAGTGTCCCCCTCTTGTGCTAGGGGTTTAAATAATATCCCGTGGGCTAATTAGGATAGAATAATGTCATGCGCCTAGAATTCTGATTCTAAAGAAAGATAGATTAAATTGTTTCATCTGTCAAAGTTCCTCAGCATAAATCTATTCATATTTTTAATTTCTTAATTATTTGTCATCATCGATTATATAAAATTATATTTAACAAATGTGTGAGTATGTTTAATCAAATCCGAATTGAGGTAATGAATATTAATATCGGGGGGGGGGGGGGTATTATTATGTAGCCCCGGGGCCCGTCAAGTCTGTCTGCGGCCCTGGCCGGACTTACCAAAAGAAATTTCAGTTACTCGATTTTCTGTTTTACAGAATTTAGGCCTAACTGTTTACAGATATTGCATCCTCCTTAGCTATTTATTCAACAAGGGATGATTTTTAGGGCCTTTTTAAATCTTTTAAAAATAATTTAAATTTAATATTTAATCTAACGTGCGACGGGGAGTAAAATTTCCCAATCTGGCCACGTTTTCAGTTCATATTAGAAAATACTTCCAGCGTTATCATTTATCGTACATAAAATTTTAAGATTTGAGCTTAAAGAGCCCGGGAAAAAAATTGAAATTGAAATTTTAACCATGAAATTTATTTTTTATTCGAATTTGAAGATTAGAGAGCAAAGAGCCTGGGCTTCTGGGATATAGTCCCCCCCCCCCCCCCCCCCCCGTCTCCATTGTCTGCGGCCCTGGTTGTGAGAAAGCATTTTGAGAGGTGCTAGTCGATTTATTTATTTATCTTTCTCTAAAATTTTATCTTTTTAATTAAATATTTTTCGAGATCTATATATTTGAATAAGATAATAGTATTCAAAATACCTCGATTCGGACTAAACTAAATGTTTGGCCTCACCAATAAAAAACACTCACATGTCTTGTTGGATTTTATCATTTTATTTTATTTACGCAATAGATCACAACAACTTGGGGCAAATTTACAAACGTGAAAGGCATAAAACTTTTTTTGGTAGAAAGGGGGATAGGGGGTGCGAGAGTAAATATAGGCCTATAATTTAACTATATCAGATAATCAAAAACAAATATTGCCTCCTCTGAAATGTATTAATATTGATTCCCTTTGGTTTGAATAAAATATTCCTCCACAAGGGACTAAAATAAATTTTACAAAGGTTCCAATTAAACTAGAAATTTATTATTTAGAATCTTTTATTATTATTTATCAGGGTGGCTACAGACCTGGAAAACCTTAAAAACCTGGAATTATCAGGGAGCCCTCAATTTTTTTTTTTAATGGGATCGGGAATTATCATGGAGTTATCAGAGAATTTTGAAAAGTATCAGTCGAAATTTATTATAACTTTTTACTCAATCAATTATACCTGACACTTTTCTTTCTCCTAGTTAACACATACACTAATACAAACACACGAATTATATTTATTAAGAAAAAATAAAATAATTTTTATCTTTACAGGGATGGCTGCTAGAGGTCAACTTCTCCCTTCATCCTCGATCTTGTCTCTCGAGCATCAAGATCTCAGCAATCTCCGAGGCTCTGTCTCTGCACTGGGTAAGGCCTGACAATCAAATTTTCTCAATTTATTTTCATCCACAAATAATAATTACATTTTCATTGAAAGGTCGTTCTCTCTCTTATCTCTTTAAAATCTCTGTTTTTATCGATAATTTGTTAATTATTATTTATATGATTTTTCTTTAGACATTTATGTAGTCATAAGGGGTGGTTGGTTGTTTATGTTGGGGATTTTTTTATTTAACCCTCCTCTTTCACACTCACATTCACACAGTCTTTTCGGCAGCTCAGGCCATCTAAGACTTTTACGATATCCGTTATTTATTAATATACATATTTGGGGTCCAGGCATTCTTATTTAAGTCGTTTGGTATCTAAATGGCTTAAATAAAATCATCGGACTGCCTGGGGTCCAAACCCGCGACTTTTAGTATACGAGATTAGCACGCTAACCCCTACACCAACCCCAGAGGGCCAAAAGTCTGATTGATTCTATTCTATTTTATTTTTCTATTGCATTGAAACTCCATTGATAATTTAAATAAATATGCTTCAAATGTTATTTATTAAATGACAATTTCATTTTTTGAGATTTTTTTCTAGTCCTATTTAACATATAAAAATAAATAAATTTTTTATCATTATCTCTTGTTTTAGATTTTTGCTCCCCAACTCGTGAAGATGATTGCTCTCCCCGCGGGCGAGTTCAGAGCGGACAGAGTCGGGCTCGGAACTTAGAAACTCGCTTGTCGGTTCAACACACCCCAACATCTCCAATCGCTCTCTTCTCTTCTTCAGGTAAATAAACATTATTCAATTGTTCAAACCTTCTAGATTAATAATTAAATATGCAAAGAGGGATGGAGAAGTTAAATTTCAAAACAATTATATTTATTTCTATTAAATTTTTCCAAAAAATCCTAAAAGTACATTCTTTAAGTGACTCAAAGTAAGATCTCTAAAAATTTTAAGCAGAAGCAACTCAGCCTCCCTCCCTCTATTGGATAATTGCTAAATAAGCATTTCTAATTAATGATTAAAAAAATTCTAAGAAGGATGGAAAGGAAAAATTGAGTTCATATATTCCAATTTTACAGTGTTTATTTTAGAAAAAAGGAAACCAAACAAGCCCTAAATATTTTTTTAACTAAAACTCAAAAAAAAAAAAAACTTATTTTTACAATTTCTATTGGAATTTTTGATTTTTTTTTGCTTTTATTCAACTTTTAATGAGACTTTTTCACACCAAATAAGATTAATTAAATAATTTTATTCGAATATAAAATATATCCAATATACTGGGTGGTAAAATGGGAAAATAAAAAAAAAAATAAATCCTCCTAGTAAGGGGGAAGGATTACGGGGGTAAATAAAACAATTATTAATAAATGAAATCTTTATTCCTAATATTTAAAATAGGAAGAGGATAAAGAAAATAATAAATAAATATTTCTTTGTTTCAGAAGGAAGAGCATCCATGTTCGTCATCAACATGATCAAAGAAAGATTATTTTTACCAAATGGAAAGTATTTTTAAATAAA
>JAKCPI010014726.1:0-26368 GCA_023213315.1 Euborellia annulipes | reverse complement strand
AATCTGTTCATATTTTTAATTTCACTATTATTCGTCATCTACGATTATAAAAAACTATATTTAACAAATGAGTATGTTTAATCAAATCCGAATTTAGGTATTGAATATTAATATCTTATTTAAATGAATAGATCTCGAAAATTATTTAAATAAAATGAAATACAGGGCGTCGGAGTTATCAAAAGAAATTTCAATTACTCGATTTTCTGTTTTCCAGAATTTAACTGTTTAGCTATTCCTCCTTAGCCATTTATTCAACAAGGGATGATTTTAAGGGTGTATGGCCTTTTAAAGTATTTTAAAAAATAACTTAAATTTAATATTTAATCTAATAAATAAAGTTGAGATATATTTTTTTTAAATATAATTTTTTTTTATAATTCTGATCGGATAAAACAAACCAAGCCAACCCAATTGCGTTTATCAATAATAGGCCTTTTATTTATTCTTTTGCAAATTCTCTCTTCTCCTAGTACACACACACACACACACACCCACACACACACAAATACTCGACTCGAATCATATTTAATAAAAAAGAAAAAATAGTAATTTTTATCATTTTTTTTTCTTTTACAGGGGTGGCGATTGCTAGAGGTCTTCTTCTCCATTCATCATCAATCTTCTCGCTCAAGCACTTCTCTCTCTGTCTGCACTAGGTATGTCCTGACAATCAAATTATTTCAATTTATTATTTCATATCACAAACATGGGCGTAGCCAAGGGGGGAGGGATGGGGGAGTCTCCCCCCCAGGTCGGATCGAGTTGACAAATGTTGGCAAAATCAAGGACCAGTTGGCAAAATCAAGGACCAGTTGGCAAAATAAAGTTTATTTAACAGAACTTAATTTATGTTTTAATTAAAAAAATTAGGTGTTAGCTGTGCCTCTACATAGCCGGTGGCTTTTAACGTGACGTCTTTTGCTTGATTTCAAAAAAATTTTTTTCTCTTACCTATATTGAAATATAAAGAGAGAAATTATTGTTTTTATTTTTTTTTTTATTTTTTTTTTTTACTAGTAGTTTGTTTTCATAAATAAACATCTTCAAACATTTTTAACGAAACTTTTTAGTTTAGTCCAGTAAATTACAATCAAACACATGAACGAGTAGATCTATTCTTGGACCGTTGAAGAGGGTGTTACATTCAAGAAGACAAAACAAATTTTAAAAAATTATCTTGATTTATTTCAGAGTATTTTGGCTTGGCTGACAAGTATGCGCAATTGGACTTGTTTCGGCTACAAAATGCCGTCATCAGAGCCAGGAACTCTTAACTAAACTGTTAAAATACTCTGAAATAAATCAAGATAATTTGTAATTGGAAGATTTTTCGCTGGATAAGATGTATAGGAAAGAACCGGAGAATAAAAACCAGCAATTGATGGACCCTCTCACATCATCTTTAATTGGCAAATATTTCGACTGGCATTACGCCTAGTCATCATCAGTGCAAACAACTACAAGGAGATGAGCAATAATTAGTACATTATTTATAACAATATTTTTGATTATTCCATTATGAACTTACATGATTTGGTGGAGGGCCCGTGTCAAACAATGGTTGAGGATTATTATTATCTTTAAAATTTAATATATATAAAAAAAGAGGCCACAAGCGATAGGATAACAAATTACCATTCCCAGATTCCCCTAATATATAAATCAAATACTATAAAGTACTTTGCGGACAGGATTTTTAACATTTGTGACAAAGAGTTCGTGGAAAATAATATAAAAAATCTCATAGAAATAGGGAAGAAAAACTCATACCCTGTATATTTTATCAAAAGAATCATTAGGGGATGCCGCAGCGAGCGCACGGAAAAATAGTACTTCTCTAGTGAACGTCAACCCAGAGCCTAACTCTCCCTCCTCTATGAAAATATTTAGTTCCTTCCCATATATTTGCGGCGTAACAGAGATAATTAGAAGGATTCTAGCCACTCATAACATCGATGTCGTCATAAAACCAAACAACAATATGATCAATATATACAACAATAAAGACGCAACTGAATATCTCAACAGGAAAAATGTTGTATATAGCATCAGATGTTCAGATTGTGATGGGGTCTACATTGGTCAAACAAAAAGACCATTGCATATTAGAAAAAACGAACATCAAAAATCGGTAGAAAGATCACAAATGACTACGGCACTTGCTCAACACGCCATCATTCAGGGTCACACGTTTGACATGGAGGGCATAAAGATCCTAATTTGTGAGGAAGACAGAATGAAGAGGGAGTTCTTAGAGAAATGTTTTATCTATTTAAATAAAAACAAAGCGGTGAACATTCAGTCTGACACTAAAGACTTCAATATAAATTACACAACTCTTTTTAAAAAAAAAAATAATATATTAGAATATAGTCATCTTACGGGAGCATATTATATAATTTGTAGGAGGGGAACATTCGTGGATAGAATAATTGATTAATTTTGTAATGTTTTCTAAAATAAAAATTTTTTACACCCCCAGAGTTTGTAAAATTCAATGGGTGAGGATAAATAATTAATGTTTATCTTTGTAATTCGGGAAGCGGAGGCGAAGGCGCATGAGTGGAGAGTGGGGGAAATATATAAACACCAACTCACGATCTTTTTACTAAACTTCGCTTGCACTTGCGTCTGACCCCTGCTTCTCCGAGAAAATTTTAAAATAATCCTCAACCATTGTTTGACACGGGCCCTCCACCAAATCATGTAAGTTCATAATGGAATAATCAAAAATATTGTTATAAATAATGTACTAATTATTGCTCATCTCCTTGTAGTTGTTTGCACTGATGATGACTAGGCGTAATGCCAGTCGAAATATTTGCCAATTAAAGATGATGTGAGAGGGTCCATCAATTGCTGGTTTTTATTCTCCGGTTCTTTTCAAGATAATTTTTTAAAAATTGTTTTGTCTTCTTGAATATAACACCCTCTTCAACGGTCCAAGAATAGATCTACTCGTTCATGTGTTTGGTTCAAACATTTTCATTGAAACAATATATGACAGGTGTGGCCAAACTTTTATCCATTAAGGGCGACATATGCTTAAAAAATGAAATCTGCACTAAATGACATCTCATTTAGTCTGATCTGATTAGCCGTTCGGAATCTACAGGGGTTTAAAATTTCGAAAAACGAAATCCCGCCGAGTGCTCTCATGCGGTAAAATGACCTCATATCAAAAAAAAAGAAAAAAAGCCCTGGGGGTATTGAACCACTCTTTCTAAAACTATATTTAGATTTAATGTAGCTTTTATGGTCAAGTAGCTAGGCGTTGCACAAGTAGGGCTATTTTTCGATATTTTTTTGCTTAAAAAATGAGGTTTTTCGAGAAAAAAACCAATTTTGGAGTTAATTACGCGGGATTTTTTTATTTATTCTATTAGAGGTTTTCTTTCTGCACCAAATGACATCCCATTTAGTCTGATCAGATTAGCCGTTCAGAATCTACAGGGGTTTAAACTTTCAAATTTTAATTTACCGCAGCGCGGTAAAATAAAATGATAGGAAAAAAATAAATGGTGAAAATCTTTAGCTGAAAACTCATTCTTTCTAACCGTATATTTCTCATAATTATAGCTCTTAAGACAGAGGAGTTATTCAAGCCAATAAACTTTTTCGTGCAAGCCCCTCTAACATGCCACTATAGACACATGATTTGTAAGACGTTGTCACGTCAAAAAAAAAATTAAATTTTCTTTTTTTATATTTTCATCTATTAAAAAAAAAAATTTTTTTAATTTTCAAATAAATAAATTTATTTTCTTTTTACTGAATATAAATTTATTATACAATGTAATACAAACACATAAAGAAAATCATTAGGATTATTTGAAAAGGGAAAAATAAAATATTTGAACAAATAAAATAAACCTCAGTCGTTCATTTGTAATTGGAAATGGAATAATTTTCTTTATTTACTATAATTGTAAAAAAAAAAGGAATTCCAATTAAACAATGTTTTTGATAGAAATATAAATTTTCTTACCGAAAAAGTGGGCCGCACACATGGGCGTCCGCAGGGGGGGCAACCAGGCACTTGCCCCCCCCCCCCCCCTGGAAAATTAAAATGATACAAAAAAATGTATAAAACAAAAAAAAAATACAAAAAAACCTTTCACAGTATACATCCACCCTGCCGCGGTGAGAAAGCTTTAAATACTAAGAGATGTATAACATTATTAATATCAAAATACGTTTTTTTTTAACTTATCTGGAAGTGACTTGCCCCCCCAAAAAAACCCCCCCCCCCTGCAAAAAATACTGCGGACGCCCTTGGCCGCACATCAAAAAAGGTTGGAAACCGCTGTCGTAAATATATGTTTTTTTTGCATTCAGGGATGGTAAAAGATTCTACCTATTAGGGGTGTCCAAAGTTGAAAAAACTGAAAAAATTCGATTTTTCTAAAATTTTAGCCGTGTTTTGCACCACTAAATCGCCTCCAATTGGGCTGAAACTTTATATTTCTATGTACAGTGGAACTTCGCTTAACTAGCATAATTCGTTCCAGAATCATACTCGTAAAGCGAAACACTCGTTATGCGAAACAATAACATTCTCCCTTAGAGCTGTCCCCTCATGACACAGACTGATGTAACATGAGCCAAGGGCGGTTACAAGGGGGGGGGGGGGGGGTAAAGGGGGCAATTACCCCCCCCCCCCCGAGATTCGAAAAAAATACCTTTTTTTCGCAAAAAAATTTATTTTTAACGTAAAATTTTTAAAATTAATACTTAAAAATTTGATGTGTATTTATTTTCTGGCAAACAAGTACAGAATGCGCTTTTAAATTACCGAAATTAAAAAAAAATAGTGTGCTGTGCGACGAGTTACACCAGATTACCCCCCCCCGAGAAACACCTCTGGATCCGCCCTTGACATGAGCACAATCCGGGACTTTCTCTCTCCTCTCCACTCGTTATGCGAAACGTCACTCGTTAAGCAAGTCATATTTTTACAGTTTTTTTGCTCGTTATGCAAATTGCTTGTTATGAAAGGGCACCCTAAGCGAGGTTCTAATGTATTTCTTTTTAAGGGGTAAAGCCAGTAAATTCAAAATAAGAGTTGCTCTAGAGCTCATTTTCTATTAAAATTTAATTTTCTCTAAATCTCTAAAACTACATTTGATGGAGAAAAACTTATAATATTTTTGGAATTAGGGTATCCTATATAAAAACCCAGGAATTGCTCAAAACACCCCGGTAAATTACACATTAGACAATAGAAGAGGGATTTAGTCTGTAAGAGTCCTGTACTACTCGACAAAATTTTTCATTGAGTGTAATTATATGGGGAATTTCTCAATTGAAAAAAATCTTGCCTTAATTATATTTCTATCAAAAATTTTGTTTAATCCTTTAGTTTTTTAATATTAAATTAGCAAAGTGACCGGGGGAGAGGACTTAACGTTCAAACATGTCATATAGCGACTAAGGGGCGTCGGGTTTAGCCTCTAGTAAATTAATATATATAGGATCAGGGCCGGCGCAAGCTATTCTGCCGCCCTAGGCAAGATTTTTTTTTGCGCCCCCCCCCCCAAAAAAAAAAACTTTAAAAATTTAATTTGCCGCCCCCCTCCTTAAAAAGTTTTTTACCTTTTTTTTAGAGACACAAAATTTTTGCCGCCCGCGGACCAAAATTTTTTCCCACCCGAAAAAAATTTTTTACCTTTTTTTTTTAGAGACACTAAATTTTTGCCGCCCGCGGAACCAAAATTTGCCGCCTGCGGAACATTTTCTCTTGCGCGGAACCAAAATTTGTTTTTGCCGCCCGCGGAACCTAATTTTTTTCGGGTGCCGTTTGTGGAACCAAAATTTTTTTTCTTTTTGCAATTTTGCCGCCCTCTTCAGGTTGCCGCCCTAGGCGGCCGCCTAGTTCGCCTAGTGGACTGCCCTGTATAGAATGAAAAAGAATGTGAATTGTACAGTTGGCAAATTGATTAAATTTAGTTGGCATTTTTGGCCTTCTCCCCCCCCCTTGAAAAATCTCTTCGCTACGCCCCTGATCACAAATAATAATTACATTAATAAGATTTGATATATTAACAATAAATATATTCCATAGGAAAGTATATATTTAACAGCATCTTATTTATTTAATAGGGTGATTTTTAGGCATAAATTAAGCAGAAATAACTCAGACTCCCTACCTCTCTTTCCTAATCTGTTAAATACAGTATTATTCTATTCTATCTAGTATTATTCATTTCTTTATTAGCCTTTTCTCATTATTGATTAAAAATTCTAATATGGATGGACGTTACGATATTCTAAATTTTAATTGTTTTTCATTAGAGGAAACAAACACGTTAAATTATAATAATCACTGCATTTCAACTCGTCTAAAAGAAAAAAGTTAGAGTAAATAATTTTAAAAAAATATTCTAAAAATTGAAAAAATCAAAAAATTTTGATTTTTTACTTATAATACGACTCGCCCAAATAACAATTTCTTAGGATTAGCCAAATAATTATATCTTAATACAGTGGTTTCCAAACTTTATGTTATCGCGCCTCCCTTAAAAATATTTAATCGAATAACCCCCCCCCCCCTTTTTATAAAATAATACCAATACAAAAATTTTTATTGCAAAAAAAAAATCTGATGTGAATGGCGCACAGCACGCAACTTTCTGTTACCTTCGGTAATCGGTACTGTGCTTGTCACGCCAGATTTTTTGTGTCGACATGTATTTAGTTCCCGACAGTAGGGTACATTCGATTTTCAAGATGTAAAATGTATAAGTATGGCAAAATATTTATATTTTGTTACCATGGCAACCATTTCTCCTATCTTTTCTATGGAGTACAAGAGTAAAGTGGTTTTCAGAAGATTTCAATTGCAAAATGAGAATATACATTTTAAAGAGAATCTAAAAATTAATTGATTTTTGAATTTAAAAACAAAACCGTTGGAGCAAATTTTGAGAAAATCGAAAAAAACTGAAAAAGTACATCAGTAAAGTACTAGTACTCTTTGGCCGATTTTGATTAAAAGCTTATTTTTCCAGTCCCGGGGGTGTTTAACTTAAATATAAAATTTCAGCCTCATAGCTCAATTCCTTCATGCTTAAAAGTGAACACACACACACACACACACACACACAGAGACACACACACAGACAGACCATTTCGCGAAAACCACTTTTTTGGATTCAGGGGACCTCAAAACGTGAAGATCCATCAAAATCTCGACATCGAATTTTTGATATGAATCCAATACTTTCTTAAAGAGAAAAAAACGCTATATTTTCAGCAATTGTTTTTAATTCGTTAGCAAGGCAATATTTCCAGGTATTTCGGAGACCTATCGGCACTCCTTCCTCAGTGGATTTCACCTCAATTCACCACATTACGGCCCTTATAATTAAAACGCAATTATTAGCAATTATTAATCATTTTCATCAAAATGATTAATAATTGCTAGTCAAATAACATGTCGCTTCCAAGCGTTTTAATTATAAGGGCCGTAATGTGGTGAATTGAGGTGAAATCCACTGAGGAAGGAGTGCCGATAGGTCTCCGAAATATCTGGAAATATTGCCTTGCTAACGAATTAAAAACAATTGCTGAAAATATAGCGTTTTTTTTTCTCTTTAATAAACCAACTTCAGCAACACCACTTGAGGAGAATTCCAATACTTTCTCTCTCTCTCTCTCTCTCTCTCTCTCTCTCTCTCTCTCTCTCTCTCTCTCTCTCTCTCCCATATATATATATATATATATATACATGTATATATTACATATATACATTAGGGGTATGACTTTTCGACTTTTTTTTTTAAAAGATTTCCTGTATCACGACTCAATGAACTTTTGCCTATTAATGACTAAAATGACCCACACACCACAAAATATTGCAGCAATGTTGCAGAAACATTGCGAATCTTGGCAACATTGCAGCGGCAATATTCCAAACTAGCAATATTGCTGTTTGAGCTGCAATATTGCATCAATGTTGCCGCAATATTGTCAACATTGAGCAAGATTGCAATATTCCGTGCTGTGTGGGGACGTTTATTCCATGAAACTATTTTTTTTAATACGCACAAACCACTTTGAAATTTTAGGTTGACTGGTCGCAGTCTTGTATAAGCCGGTATATAAGGGAGGTGTAAAAAGCGGGTAGTTGAGTTTTAATTAGCTTAATTTGTTTAATTTGGTGTCAATTATAACTTTCAGAACGTTCTAGAAAATCCCGAGGGAGGGGGGTTAAGGTATTCTCTGGGAAGGGGTAAGCCAAAATCATAGATATATATTTTATTTTTCTAATAAGGATTTAAAGATAAATTATATAAATTCTATTTATAAAAGCAAATTTTAGTATTTTTTTAATTATTTTAAATAAAAGCAGGCGTTGATTGGCTGCAGCAAATGTTCGAAGAGAAAGGTACCCCAAACCCAAGTAGATTAGTTGCCAGTTCCATGTGCTGGATCTCTTTATACGTGTTACCATGGGCGATGAGCTCCATGGGTTGACTAAATCACCAAACATTCACTACTTCTTTGTGCAGGATTTTATTAGCAATTATAATAAATAGAAAGGAGCCTTCAGCAACGTTAAAACTAAAATTAAGGAAACAGGCGGCTGAAGAGACGACATGAAGTTTATCTACCACCTCCCTCGTGTCTTCCGTCACTTCACTAATCCCCTTCGTGAAATTTCAACAAATTCCAAATTCTGACCTTAATACTTTTAATAATAAATAAGGGAAACAATTTAAATTACTTAAGAAAGGAATATTTCTGATCTCCTGAAAAGAAAAAAATTCTTCATTTTTTATTATAAAAATAAAAATTCTTCAAGATCCTATGAACATAAATATTTCTTTCTTAATTCAAATTAATTCTTTTAGTCAAAAATTTCCGAATTACTTGTAAAGAACACAAATATATAATTTGAATCAATGTGAGATTATTCCTCTTTAAAGAAGAGAATTTAAAACGTGTATTTCTCTTGAAAATTTATTTTAGTTGCGCGATAATTTTTATTATACAATAAATTCAAAAAATAACCCCTAAAAATATTTTATTTATTGACAATAGGGGTGGATAAATAATATGAATTAAATTAATGATTAATTAAAGAACTAATAAAAAAAGATAGATTTTGCGTAATTAAACGCTATCTTCCTCAATTTTAATTATGTTTAAATTCATTCTCGTTCTTGGGCCATAGCACAGTGGTAGAGTATCCCTCTCTTGTGCTAGGGGTTTAAATAATATCCCGTGGGCTAATTAGGATAGAATAATGACATGCGCCTTGAATTCCTTGAATTCTAATTCGAAAGAGAGATAGATTAAATTGTATCATCTGTCAAAGTTCCTCAGCATAAATCTGTACATATTTTTAAATTCACTATTGGGATTTGTCATCAAAGATTATATAAAATTATATTTAACAAATGTGTGAGTATGTTTAGTCAAATCTGAATTGAAGTATTGAATATTAATATCTTATTTAAATAAATAGATCTCGAAAATTATCTAAATAAAATGAAATACAGGGTGTCGGAGTTATCAAAAGAAAATTTCAATTACTCGATTTTCAAGGAGTAAAATTTCACAATTTGCCCACTTTTTCAGTTCATATTAGAAAATACTTCCAGCGTTATCATTTATCGTTCATATAATTTTAAGATTTGAGATTAAAGGGCACGGGAAAAAAATTGAAATTGAAATTGCTCTGGTTGGGAGAAAGCATTTTGAGGGGTCCTATTCGATTTACAGAAATCTTTCTCTAAAATTTTATCTTTTTACTTTCTTTACTCAATAGATCAACAACTTGAAAATTTACAAACGTGAAAGGGATAAACTTTTTTTTGGTAGAAAGGTTATAGGGGGGTGCAAGAGTAAAGACAGGACTATAATTTAACTATATTAGATAATCAAACAAATATTGCCTCCTCCGTTGAAATTTATTAGTAAGGAATCCTTTTTAAGGGGGTTTGAATAAAATATTCATATATACTGTAGTTAAAAAGAATATTTAGAAAAAGGATTAAGGAATAAATAAAACAATTATTTGAAAAAATAATCTTTATTGTAAAATATGGTAATACAAGAAGATAAAAAATAATATTAATAAATAAATATTTTTATTATGTTTCAGAAGAAGGAGCTTTTAGGAAAAAAAATCCATGTGAGTCTTCCTTATGATCAAAGAAACAGCACAAACGCATTTTTTTTTTTAAATTGTGAACTGAACTGCATCTCTACTATTGTCCTTTGAAATTAATGAGAATAAAATGTCACACGCACCACTTCTCACTCTTAAAAGGTATTTTTTATTTGTATATTTCAATTTTCATTTTATTTTTATATTTTTTTCTTAATTCTCTTTCTCTTAGTTAACACATACACAACACACACACAAACATAAGAATCCTATATAGTAAGAAAAAAAAGTAATAATAATTTTTATCTTTTACAGAGGTGGTTATTGCTAGAGGTCAACTTCTCACTTCATCATCTTCCTTGTCGTTTGAGTATCAACGTCTCAGGGCTCTCTTTCTGTACTGGGTAAGTCATGGCAATCAAATTTTCACAATTGTATTTTTCTGAAAAAAGGCCATTCTTTCTTTTTTAAAATTTCGGGTATAAAAACCCCCTCATTTTATATTTTATTATCATTTAAATCTACCAAAGTCTTCCTCCCTCTCTTTTTTTTGATTCGGGTTCCACCAGTTATTTTTTGAATGGTTGGGTTGCTTTTTTTACTTTCTCTTACCTATATGTGTATTTCAGGGTGGCTGCAGACCTGGAAAACCTTAAAAACCTGGAATTATCATGGAAATATCTGAAAGGATTTATTATAACTTTTTACTCATTTAATTATATCTGACACTGAGAAAAAAATAATTTCTATTAAATTTCTATATTATCGCGCCTTCTAAAGCTATGTCAAATTAGTTTTTAAATTGTTTTTGCTATGTGACTCAAGAAATTCGTTGAAACAAATTTTTTTATCATTAAATTTCATTAAAAAAGAACATTAATTTTTTTACTTTCTCTATATGTTAATATATAGAGATGAAATAGGCTATTGGATTCATGTCAAAAATTCGATGTCGAGATTTTGATGGATATACACGTTTTGAGGTCCCCTGAATTCAAAAAAGTAGTTTTCGCGACATGGTCTGTCTGTGTCTGTGAACAAAATATCTCAAGGGGATTAGGGGGGGGGCCCCCCCCATTTCCCAACACATATCATATATGATATCACTCCACAACAATTTTCCCAGGATGCCTTTTCCCTAGTTTCCTCATTTCGTGGATAGTTTCTTTTTTCCTCGTTTTGTTCCCCCCCCGATTCTACCCCCTATCTCAGAACGAAAAGATCTAGGAGCTTGGAATTTTTAAAGGCTACATTAAATCTAAATATACTTTTAGAAAGATTGGTTCAATACCCCCGGGCTACAAACGTTTTACCACACCTGTTACTATAGAAATATATGAACATGTTAATGAGAAAATATGAGGAATGGCTCGGTTGCTTTTTTACTTTCTCTTCTCTATATGTATATGTTAATTCAGGGTGGCTACAGACCTGGAAAACCTTAAAAACCTGAAATTATCAGAGAATTTAAAGGGACCGGGAATTATCATGGAAATATCAGGCAATTTTGAAAAGTATCAGAGAAATTTATTATAACTTTTTACTCAATCAATTATATATCTACACTGAGAAAAAAATAATTTCTATTAAATTTCTATATTATCGCGCCTTCTAAAGCTATGTCAAATTAGTTTTTAAATTGTTTTTACTATGTCTCAAGAACAAAAAGAGCTAGGAGCTTGAAATTTAAGAATACGTGACAGGAAGCTCATCATCTATATTTTTTTAACTCATTATCATACAGTAAAAAAAAGGTTCATTCAATCATTAATTGAAAAAATAAATTTGTTAATTCTTAAAAGATATAAGTAAAGTCAGTATAGAAGAAAAGGGGATGAAAAACAGCAGCTAGTCGTATTTCATTATTTTAATTCCTATCATGATGACGTTTCGATTCCGGTAGGGATCATCCTCAGAATGGCCTGGGGGAATCGAAACGTCATGAGAATTAAAATAATGAAATACGACTAGCTCCCCTTCTATCCTCATTGAACTACCAGCTATAAGATCTACGTACCTACTTAATATAAGTAAAGTTGGCTGTTCAATTTGTTGAAAAAAAAGACAACTTTAATCAAAACTTTAGACATCTTAATTACAAGAATAAAAATTTTAAATCATGGAAAAATAGAAAAATTTCTCTGGAAAACCTTGAATTATCTGGAAAATTTCAAATCATTTCTCTGTAGCCACCCTGTTAATATTTAGAGAGAGAAAGTATTGGATTCATGTCAAAAATTCGATGTCGAGATTTTGATGGATATACACGTTTTGAGGTCCCCTGAATTCAAAAAAGTGGTTTTCGCGATATGGTCTGTCTGTCTGTCTGGGTTCAATTTAAAGCATGAAGGAAACTCTTACCAAGGGTAAGAGAAATTTGTGTACTGTGCGACCAGACACACCAGATTTTTATTTCTTATTAAAATTAAATTATTTGATTTCTATACATAAAATTGAATTTTTGATTTTGAATTTTTTTAAATTTAGCCCAAATAACATTTTCATAAGATGAGTCAAATAATTATTCTGCAAATATAAATATTCAAATTTTAGGATTATAATTAAAAAGAATAAAAAGAATATTTGTGAAAGGATTAAGGGATAAATAAAAGGTCCCCTGAATCCAAAAAAGTGGTTTTCGCAACATAGTCTGTCTGTCTGTGTGTCTGCCTGTGTCTGGGTTCAATTTAAAGCATGAAAGATACTCTTACCAAGGGTAAGAGAAAGTTGTGTACTGTGCGACCAGACACACCAGATTTTTATTTCTATTACATAAAATTGAATTTTTGATTTTTAATTTTTTTAAATTTAGCCCTAATAACACTTTCATAAGTTGAGTCAAATAATTATTCTGGAAATATAAATCTCAGCCAAAAACATCGGAGATGCAAAAAGGGGCGCCTCGCATTATTTTTGCCTAGCGTCGAGGTGAAATCAAAAAAATGCGCCTCGCTTTTCTGATTTATATAAAAGCGAGGAAATATTTTCACTTAAATAAAACCCCTACAGAATTTTATTTGTTTCATATATCCTCGCTTTTATATAAATCAGAAAAGCGAGGCGCATTTTTTTGATTTCACCTCGACGCTAGGCAAAAATAATGCGAGGCGCCCCTTTTTGCATCTCCGATGTTTTTGGCTGAGATTTCACTTCTTTTTGTGAAATATTACATGAAAATATTATTTATTAATTTTTGTTTATTAAATATTAAGTTATCCCATGAATAGATCTTTTAATATGCATTCCAAACAGTAAAAAATAAATACATCGTTTGGTATCCATTCGAAACGATAAACATAGGATTTCACCAAATTTTATAAAATTTTAGGATTTTTATTTTTGTTATGTTGGTAGGATGTAAATACATCGTTTGGTATCCATTCGAAACGATAAACATAGGATTTCCCCAAATTTTATAAAATTTTAGGTTTTTTATTTTTGTTATGTTGGTAGAATGTAAATACATCGTTTGGTATCCATTCGAAACGATAAACATAGGATTTCACCAAATTTTATAAAATTTTAGGTTTTTTATTTTTGTTATGTTGGTAGAATGTAAATACATCGTTTGGTATCCATTCGAAACGATAAACATAGGATTTCACCAAATTTTATAAAATTTTAGGTTTTTTCATTTTTGTTATGTTGGTAGAATGTAAATACATCGTTTGGTATCCATTCGAAACGATAAACATAGGATTTCACCAAATTTTATAAAATTTTAGGTTTTTTATTTTTGTTATGTTGGTAGATTGTAAATACTTCGTTTGGTATTCATTCGAAACGATAAACATAGGATTTCACCAAATTTTATAAAATTTTAGGTTTTTTATTTTTGTTATGTTGGTAGAATGTAAATACATCGTTTGGTATCCATTCGAAGCGATAAACATAGGATTTCACCAAATTTTATAAAATTTTACGTTTTTTATTTTTGTTATGTTGGTAGATTGCAAATACTTCGTTTGGTATTCATTCGAAACGATAAACATAGGATTTCACCAAATTTTATAAAATTTTAGGATTTTTATTTTTGTTATGTGGTAGCACTTCTTCTTATCACGTTAATCTAATGTATTTCTATCTGAATGGATTTATCCTAAAAATTGTTATTCCATTAGGGATGAAAATTACTAATATTATTAGATATGTTCCTAGATGACGTCATCAGGGAGCAAAATAGTCAAAATTGTCTTTTCGCCACGTTAAAGATAGGACAAATTTGAAATTTTGAATACCTCTCAAAAAGTCACTTTTGATCCAAAATGAAATTTTATATCAAAGGTATCGGGTTTTTGATAGTATCTATTTGTATTTTAAATTTCATCCAAATCGGTCCAGCAGGGAAACCTGTAGCTTTGTCTAAAAATTTGAAAATTGAAGAAAAGAATGAAAAAAAGAAAGAAAAAAAGAAAAAAAAAAAAAAAGGAAAAATAAGAGACTAACTTTTGACCTTCCGAAATCGGCAAAATCTCAACTTTGAGCCTCTGCCATTTTTTTTGGGACTGGAATTTTTTTTTGAATTCGTGCTCAAAATAATCCTTATTTATTCTAGTTTAATATAAAAAGAAATTTGGCTCCGATATCTTAAAAACTTTTTGAGATATTCGCCCAGAAAGAGAAAAGTTTCTCAAAAAAATTTTTTCACGTCCCTATCTTTTATTAAGGATTTAAAATCATTCTTGATAATATAGTCTAGGGACGACTCGTCCATCTAAATGCAATGGGCCATTGGCATCTATTGGAATATCAACTAAATGGTAGTATTAAGAGTTTCTTTGCTTTCTTTTGCTTTTTACTTGCTCGGCGACGAGTCGCTCCCGCGACTCTTGATATTCAAATATTAGTATTAAAATTAAAAAGAATATTTGTGAAAGGATTAAGGGATAAATAAAACAATGATTTAATAAAATAATCTTTATTCAATATTTAATGATTGAATAGGATAAAAAATAATAGCTAAATATTTCTTTGTTTCAGAAGAAAGACCTTAGAAAAAAACATCCATGTGCGTCATCATTATCGTCAAATAAACAGCACATACGCAATTGCAAATTATTTTTAATTGTGAGCTGATACAAGCAAAGCAAAGCAACTCTTTTAGTTGAATTCATCTCGAGGAAGGAGCCATCTCTGTCCGATTCTTTTAGTGGGAATAAAAGGGCACACACCCCTCATCTCACTCCAATTAAAAGGTATTTATTATTTGCATATTTCATTTTCATAAAGGGTTAACATTTTTTTTTTTTTTTTTGTATTTTCTTTCTTAACATATATTTATAAAATTATCCTTTTTTAATGATGATACATTAGGGTAGTTCTAAGCTATAGGTATGGTTTTCTGAAAGTTTAAAATTTCCTGCTCCCAACCCCTAATCCTGTTCCAATCAACAAATAAAAGGGGTGTGGAAAATTTCAACTCAATTGGCAACTTATAGGGGTCCCACAAACGCCTTGAATTTGCAACATAGGGTACGATCGATTTCGTTTAAAAAGCGGTAAAAAAAATTATTTTCGAAGATATCCCTAATAAATAAATAAATAAATACAGTATAGTTTTAGGGGATGATTAATTAAGACTTACTGTAAATTAATAGTTTTTTATTTTCGAATTTTTTCCCAACGGAATAAAATCCAAAAAGAAACAAACCCTTAAGAAATTTGCACAAAAAAACAATTATTATATCTTTTAAATTAGAAATAAATCTAAAAAAAATTATTTTTTAATTATCTATTAATTGAATGAATTGAATGAAAAATTATAATTTAAATAATATTATGTCCCTATTTGAAGCAAAGCAAAATACCCGATAATCTTACTAATATTTATTTATTTATTTATTTATCATACATTGATGCTTTGCTCGTACCCTTCGGGTTTTGAGCTACAATTGTTACATATTTTAACAAGTTCTATTCATCTTCCCTGTCGATCCTCTTGATCATCTCCACCGTCTCCCTATTTATTGACTCCTCCAATCTTCTCCACCATCCTCTTATTTTCATTCCTATTTCTCTTTGGAAGTCTCTGCATACTTCTGCATGCTCCGCCGTCTCCCTTTCTTTTTGCAGCCCCTGCATGTTTTTCCTCCTCTCCCCTCCAGTCCTCTCCAAATGCTTCCGCATCTCGCTCTTGCCCACAGCTTCTTCGTTTCTTCATTCCATCTTGAATCTTGCCAATATCGTTCCCTTAGTATGTCTTTCTTTATTTCCTTGTAGTATGGGCAGTATCTGGAGTTGTCGATCTTGGTCCAATCTTTCTGCATGGTTCCCTCCATTTCCGTCCTCATCATTTCTTCCATCGCCCTCACCCTCTTCGGCTCCTCTTCCTCGGTCCCCAGTCCATGTTCCTTCCTAGTCCCTCTATTCTTCTCCTCATTTCCTCTCCCCATTGCGTTCCGTTTCTGTTGTCTACTCCTCTCAATATTTCTCTTAGACATTCCCTCGGAATCCTCTCCTCATCCATCTTCAGTATTCTATTCACATATTTGAGTGTTTTCTTCAACGCCACCGACTGCATTTTTACTCTCCCCATTTCCATCCTCCATATATACTCCGGTGTGGTTCTCAGTACCCCCATGATCATCTTCATGTAGCTTGCATGCACTCTTTCGATATCTTCTCTTTCCATCCATCCCCACAGTTCCGAGCCGTATAGTAGTACAGGTTGTATCAAGCTTTCATACAGAAGAATCTTCTTCTCTATGTTCTTTGTCGCGCTTCTTTTTATTAGGCTCCATAATTTTCTTATTATTGTCTTCCCTTTCCTTACTTGCTCTTTTACGTGTTCCGTTCTCGAGTTTCCCACCGTGAACGTCACTCCCAGGTATTTGAACTTCTTCTTCTCTTCTATTTGGCTTCCTTCGAAGTAAAACTTTTCTTGTCTTCTTCTTCCTTTCTTGAAAATCATGATTTTAGATTTCTCTACATTTACTTTTATTTTGTTTTTCTTGCAGTATTTCTCTAGCTCCCTCAGCATTTCTCTCAGTCCGTTTTCTTTTCAACTCAATTGGCAACTTATAGGGGTCCCACAAACGCCTTGAATTTGCAACATAGGGTACGATCGATTTCGTTTAAAAAGCGGTAAAAAAAATTATTTTCGAAGATATCCCTAATAAATAAATAAATAAATACAGTATAGTTTTAGGGGATGATTAATTAAGACTTACTGTAAATTAATAGTTTTTTATTTTCGAATTTTTTTCCCAACGGAATAAAATCCAAAAAGAAACAAACCCTTAAGAAATTTGCACAAAAAAACAATTATTATATCTTTTAAATTAGAAATAAATCTAAAAAAAATTATTTTTTAATTATCTATTAATTGAATGAATTGAATTAAAAATTATAATTTAAATAATATTATGTCCCTATTTGAAGCAAAGCAAAATACCCGATAATCTTACTAATATATTATATTATATTTATATATGAAAAAGGACTACGGGAAATTAAAATATCTTGTTTGATAAAATAATCTTTATTGAATATTTAAAATATGATGAAAGGAAAGGATAAAAATTAATAAATAAATATTTATTTCAGAAGAGAGTCCTAACTTTTTTTTTTATAATTATGAGCAAGAAGCTAGTAGTTATTGAATTCATCTCCCTGCTTCTCTTCTATTGCGATTAGTGAGATTAAAACGTCACACACACACACACACACCCTCCTCTCTCCAAAATTAAAAGCTATTTGTGACCATCCACATGAAAAGGTACCAAATCTTCACCGGGGTCAAAGTTGAGTTTAATTTTGATATTTGCATCCTAAATTATTTATTTACTCCCATATAGAAATTTAGTTTCTTTTTTCCTATGCATAAATTTAATAAGTTGAAGCCTTATTCATTCTTTCTTAACTAATTTGAATATTTCTAAAATATAAATAATAAATGATAAAATATTTTGAATATTTTGGTAATATTCTCTTGGGATAGGGAACTCAAGGCTTTGGATGGAATTGAAGAAGGACCCTGGGGCGGGGTTTATTTTTATCTATGCCTTAGCCACGGACTATAAGAGAATTTGTATTTAAACTTATTGTTATTAAGATATATGATTTTAAAATTAATAATAAAACGGCTCGTTTTAGCGTTTTTGAAATTTAATTATTTGTTATAAATGTTTTGAAATCTTTTAGTTTATTTTCGAATATTTTTTTTTTATTATTTTTCATATTTTTCCAAGTTTATTATTATCTTAGGTATTGCACTTCGAGCCAGTGGCGGATTAATGCCATTTTGTCGGGGGGGGGGGCGGATTTTTTTTATTTTTTTTTTATTTAAGGACTTTGACGACATCTATGGCCATTTAGACCCCTTTCCTATTTATTTAAATTGATTGGTAACAAATTCAATTGAAACTAAAGAGCGGAAATCATAATTTCTTTAGATTACTAGTTTTTTTTAACTTTGTGAATTTCTTCTCGGGGGCGGCGATCGCCCCCTCGCCTCCCCCTTTAATCCGCCCCTGCTTCGAGCGATTTCATTTAAAACAGCCTGCAGTTGCAAAAAGATGCACATGGCCAGCCTCTGCGTCGTTAAACACTTCATTAGAATTAAAAAAGTTGAAACAACTCGTGCAAATTGATTTAATATTTTTTTAATTCTAATTAACCGATTAGCGAACTTTATCTCAGTGAGTCACACCCAGGTCGTTGCATCTGCGAATTGTTTTAAACCAAATCGCTCTATGTGCAAAGCCTAAGGAAATAATTAACTTTCGAAAATACTCTACTTATCGTTTTAACGATCCATATATTTATGTTAAAGTCTTAAATATATTAATGACAATATATGTAAATACAAATTATTAGTCATAAATAAATGTTAGTCTCGTTCCAGAGTTCTACATTTTCATGTAAAGACTGCAGTGACGGCGCTACGGGCAGTGGCGTAGCGAGAGGGGAGCAAGGGGGGTCATCATGCCCCGGGCGCTACTCACAAAGGGGCGCCAAATGGTCCGCAAAACAAAAAATAATTTTAATGTCTGGGAAAAAAATTTTCCTCGTGACTGGAAAATTTGGTTCCACAAAAAAAATATAAAATTTTTCCGCAGGAAGAGGAAAAAATTCCGCAAAATTTAGCCTCCCAAAAAAAAAGGTAAAATGATTCAGCAGGCATGAATTATTTTTGATTTCGCCCCCCCCTCCCTCCCTCCGAAAAAAATTTCTATATAAGCCACTGTATAATGTTATATGGTTTTCGAATGGGGGGGGGGGGGCGCTAAAAAGTTATTGTGCCCCGGGCGCGAGTTAAGCTCACTACGCCACTGGCTACGGGGACCCCCTGAAATTATATAACTTATATAACTGCAAAACACGGCTAAAAGTTTAGGAAAATTGAATTTTTTCAATTTTTTTCAACTTTGGACACCGCTAATCTTAAATAAAAAAAAAAAAAAAAAACATTTTTTTTTACGATATCCTCTTGTTTTTCAGCTTTTCAAAAATCACTTATTCGTGACAATCTGATAATATTTATCGAAATTATAAATACAAATACCTTGGCAACAAAAAAAAAAAATGTCTTTTGTTTTCCTGTGCAATCTAACTCATTTTTATTAAAATATTATATAAGCTGCTAGGTACATTATTTTCTATCTTAATTATCAATTTAATATTAATATTTTTTTATATTTTCAGGATTCATCTCTATTTCTGCATGCCAGCCATTGCATATGCGACGTTCCAGTGGAGCCATGAAGTCAACTAACTGGTGAGTTTGTTCAAATTTTATAATTCATTTTTAATTTCAATGCACAAAGCCCATTGCATCCTACAATTTGCTTTTGTTTTTTTTTTATTTGGTTAAGGTATCTAAGGCCATTTAGACCCATTTAGATTCCTATCTTAAATAATCACGTCAATACAAAAACAAAAAGGTAAAATAAATCACACATTCTGATTCCTCGGGGTCACCAAGGAAGGGCTAAGGGGGGGGGGGGTGAGAAGATAGATGGTAAATTTATCTTTGTTCTAAAAATTTATTTTATCTTGAACCTTAATCATTCAAAAAAAAAAAAAAAAAATAAAGACCCATTTTTCCCTTTTTTTTTTTTTTCCTAATTTTTTTTTGGGGGGATTTTCTCAAAACATTTCTCCATATATTTTATAAAATATATTATTATAAAAATTAATAAAGGAATTCTTTTAAAAATTATTTAATTCCGATTATATCCATAATAAATAAATAAATAGTAAAAAGAACCATAGGAAGTATTTTCTTAAATTAGGGGTTGATTTTAGGGGTGGATTAATTAAGTAAGTCTTTTAAAAATTATTTAAGTCCAATTATATCCCTAATAAATAAATAAATAGTAAAAAGAAGCATAGGAAATGTTTTATTTAATAGAGGGTGAGTTTTAAGGGTGGGTAAATGAAGAGAGTCTTTTAATAGTTATTTAATTTCTAATTTATTCCCAACTGAATAAAACCCCGTTAGTTTGCAAGTAAATAGAATTTTAATAAATAGAGAATTTATTTAATAATTTTCTTTTTTGGGCGCTTAGAGAGCAATGCTATTTCTCAATCGATCGATGCCTGCAGCCTGTCTGTCAGTTGCATTCGAGCAGTGGCGTAGTGAGCTTAACTCGCGCCCGGGGCACAATACCTTTTTAGCGCCCCCCCCCCCCATTCGAAAACCATATAATATTATATGTAAAATATACTCGCAAATTAATAAATAAATAAAGTAAAATAAATAAAGTGATAGGCTCAAGCTAGGCTTTAAATTTGACACAAAAAATGTTGTTGAAAAAACAAGACTAGATTTTCAAATGTATCTGATCCTCCACAAATCAATTATAATAAAAATAAAAATTATCCAGCAATTTTTTATTTTGCGGACCATTTGGCGCCCCTTTGTGAGTAGCGCCCGGTGCATGATGACCCCCCTTGCTCCCCCCTCGCTACGCCACTGATTCCCTTTGTTTTCCTCCACAAGGGACTAAATAAATTTTACATTCCAATTAAACTAGAAATTTATTATTTAGAATCTTTTATTATTATTTATCAGGGTGGCTACAGACCTGGAAAACCTTAAAAACCTGGAATTATCAGGGAATTTAATGGGATCGGGAATTATCATGGAGTTATCAGAGAATTTTGAAAAGTATCAGCGAAATTTATTATAACTTTTTACTCAATCAATTATACCTGACACTTTTCTTTCTCCTAGTTAACACATACACTAATACAAACACACGAATTATATTTATTAAGAAAAAATAATAATTTTTATCTTTACAGGGATGGCTGGCTATTGCTAGAGGTCAACTTCTCCCTTCATCCTCGATCTTGTCTCTCGAACATCAAGATCTCAGCAATCTCCGAGGCTCTGTCTCTGCACTGGGTAAGGCCTGACAATCATGGGCGTCCGGGGAGGCAGGGGGCTTCCCCCCTGGCTGGTCCTAAAAATTAAAAAAAAAATATATATATATATTTTTCCCATTGGAAATTTTTTTTAACACTCCAATTCACTACATTAATTTAATTTTTTTATTTTATTTAAATAAATAATTAATACTCTATGTAGATATTAATTGCAAACCCCCCTCTTCGCCCTAACGAGGAGTTGGCCCCCCCCTAACAAGAAGTCTGGCTACGCCCATGCTGACAATCAAATTTTCTCAATTTATTTTCATCCACAAATAATAATTACATTTTCATTGAAAGGTCGTTCTCTCTTTATCTCTTTAAAATCTCTGTTTTTATCGATAATTTGTTAATTATATATTTATATGATTTTTCTTTAGACATTTATGTAGTCATAAGGGTGGTTGGTTGTTTATGTTGGGGATTTTTTATTTAACCCTCCTCTTTCACACTCACATTCACACAGTCTTTTCGGCAGCTCAGGCCATCTAAGACTTTTACGATATCCGTTATTTATTAATATACATATTTGGGGTCCAGGCATTCTTATTTAAGTCGTTTGGTATCTAAATGGCTTAAATAAAATCATCGGACTGCCTGGGGTCCGAACCCGCGACTTTTGGTATACGAGATTAGCACGCTAACCCCTACACCAACCCCAGAGGGCCAAAAGTCTGATTGATTCTATTCTATTTTATTTTTCTATTGCATTGAAACTCCATTGATAATTTAAATAAATATGCTTCAAATGTTATTTATTAAATGACAATTTCATTTTTTGAGATTTTTTCTAGTCCTATTTAACATATAAAAATAAATAATTTTTTATCATTATCTCTTTTTTTAGATTTTTGCTCCCCAACTCGTGAAGATGATTGCTCTCCCCGCGGGCGAGTTCAGAGCGGACAGAGTCGGGCTCGGAACTTAGAAACTCGCTTGTCGGTTCAACAGCAACATCTCAATCGCTCTCTTCTCTTCTTCAGGTAAATAAACATTATTCAATTGTTCAAACCTCAATTAATAATTAAATATGCAAAGAGGGATGGAGAAGTTTTTTTTTTTTTTTTTTTTTTAAACATTCCACTTTTTTCTCTTTCCCACACTCACACTCACACACACATTCACACTGTCTTTTGGCAGCTCAGGCCATATAAGACATTTACGATAACCGTTATTTAGAATTTATATATTAGGGTCCAGGCATTTTATTTAAGCCATCTGGTACCAGAGGCTAAAAAAATCATCACTCCTGGGGTCCAACCCCACGTTTGGTAATGAGGTTGACACCTCACACCCCCCCGTGGGCGGATGGAGAAGAAATTTCATTCAATTATATTTATTTCTATTAAATTTTTCCAAAAAATCACAGAATTTTGTTTTAAGTCTTAAAAATTTTAAGCAGAAGCAACTCAGCCTCCCTCCCTCTATTGGTTAATTTATTAAGCATTTCTAATTAATGATTAAAAATTCTAAGAAGGATGGAAAGGAAAAATTGAGTTCATATATTCTAAATTTTAATTAATTTATTTTAGAAAAAAACCAAACAGCCTAATTATATTTTTAACTAAACTTAAAAAAAAAAAACTTTTATTTCTATTGAATTTTTGATTTTTTTTACTTTTATTCAACTTTTAATGTGAATTGCACAAATAAGATTAATTAAATAATTTTATTCGAATATAAATATTCCAATATACCGGAGGTAAAATGTGAAAATAAAAAAAAATAAAAAAATATTCCAATATACTCTAGTAAGGGAAGGATTACGGGATAAATAAAACAATTATTTAATAAAATAATCTTTATTTAATATTTAAAATAGAAGAGGATAAAAAATAATAAATAATATTTAATATTTCTTTGTTTCAGAAGGAAGAGCATCCATGTTCGTCATCAACATGATCAAAGAAAGATTATTTACGCAAATGGAAAGTATTTTTAAATAAAAAGTATAAGCAATCAAGCAAGTCATTTAGTTTGATTCACCTCGAGCAAGGGGCCAGTCGATTGAACTCATCTCTCTGCAAAGTGCTTCTCTTCTATTGCGAAATAAAACATCACACACTCCAATTAAAAGGTATTTATTATTTGTATATTCATTTTATTTTTATATTTTCTAATTTATAAAATTATCTATTAATTTCAATAATGAAACCAGAGGGTGGTAGGGTTGTACATTTCCCATTTTCCATTCTTATTAAATTATTAATACTATTTTCTCTTAGAAATCTTTTATCCATAATATTTTTTAGTAAACTCTGTCTTTCTTCAAATAATAGAATTTTTATCCTTTACAGGGGCGACTGTTGCTAGAGGTTGTCTTCCCCCTTCATCATCGACCCTGTCGTTTGAGCATCAACATCTGAGCGCACTTCGAGGCCTTCTCTCGACCTCTGCTCTAGGTAAGTCCTGAGCCTGACAATTTCAATTTTATTAGTTCATATCGCAAATATTAAATTTTCCTGGGAAAGATCATAGTCTCTCTTTTAATATCTCATGTTTAGAAAAAGCCCTCCCCCCTCATTTCCTGATACAATATTTGATTTGCATGTCATTATCATTTGAAGCTATAGAACTTTGCCTCTTTTTCTCTCTCTTGATTAGGCTACTAACAGATTTCTTTTTTGAGAGAAAGTATTGTTTTAATTTTTGTTTTAAAAGAAATTATTTTTCTTGATTATGAAAAAATTAAAAATTCAAAAAATTTTAAAACTTGGAAATTCTAATTCTTTGAGAACAATCTAACATAGAAAAATATTTCTAATTATAATTTAAAAAAAATTGTCTGTTTTCTATATTAGGCCTATCGAAATGAATGGGAGGGTAATGATTAAATTTTTTTTTTAAATAACTTTATTTTAGGGTCCGACCGAAACAAGATTTTCAGCCGAAACCGAAACCGAATATTCGGCCTCAACCTTAGTTTCGGCCGAAACCGAAACTTGTATTTCCTATAAAAAAATTTATATTTTTTTTTTTGAAATTTTTTTCCCCTCCGTGAAAATCATTTTACCTTTTTTTTTAGGGAGACAAAAATTTTTTTCTCCTTCAAGTGCAAATCATTAATCATTTGACCTTTTTTTTAAGACTCAAGTTTCGGCCGGCCGAAACCGAAACTACGGCCGAAACCATGATTTTTGGCCGAAACTGGCCGAAACCGAATATTCGGTCGGTTCCTACTTTATTTGTTCGGAAATTTTTTTTATCAATAACCTCATATATCAATTTATTAAGGTGCGCGTCTCTGGGTGGTAATTTTGGTAGAAGTGGTTCCAGTGGTCACAATTTTGAAGCTATCGACCTCAAATTTTTTTTAAATTAAAGCTATTTAAAATATCTACAAATTATAGAGACTTTTTTTGATTTTCGAAAAAATAATATTTTTTTTAGATTAGTCGCATTAAATAAAAGATATTTTTAAAAAATTCGCTCTATATCGTATAGATAATTAAATTAGTAATCATTGTGTTAATAAATAATGAATTTTTTACCCTGGAATCTTTCAAATGAAATGAAATAAATCCCTTGTATTCCTATGGGAAAAACTAACGCCATCACTTGCCGCCTAGAGTTACTCGGTAGTGAAACATCTTCTAACGGATTTTCGAAATGCGCACCATAAACATTCGTTTTTTTTATTTCTATTAAAATGATTTTTTTTATACCACCCCCACCTCCCCTGCCCTCAAGTTATTTTCTTACTCTACAAATTTTCTTAATTTATATAATGTTTGATAGAGGAAAAAATAATTCAATTTTCTTTTTAGGCCTAACTTCCAATTTTTTATTTTCTTTATTTTTTCACGATTTAAGGGACAAAGGGACAGCATTTTGAGGGGTGCTAGTCGATTTATAGAAATTTTTCTATACTAAGTCTTTATAAAAAGATTATTTGGAAAAAAGGTTAACAAAATAATCTTTATTGAATATTTAAAATATGGAAATACAAGAAGATAAAAAATAATATTAATAAATAAATATTTTTATTTTGTTTCAGAAGAAGGAGCTTTTAGGAAAAAAAATCCATTCCTTATGATCAAAAAAATAGCATACACTCAATTTTTTTTTTAATTGTGAACTGATCTGTATCTCTACTATTGCCATGATATTAGTGAGAATAAAATGTCACACACACACACACCACATCTCGCCCTTAAAAGGTATTTATTATTTGTATTTTTCACTTTTTAAAAGGGTTAAATTTTATTTTTTTTTAAAAAATATTAAGGGAAATTTTTATTTAAACCACATTTTTAATAATAAATATTTTTTAAAAATAAAAATTCTTTCCCACGTTTCGACTGCTTATTCTGCAGACGTTCCCAAAAACTTTGCACTTGTTCCCATTCAAGTTTTTAATGAATAATTAATATAAAAATGTGGTCTATTATTAAAAATCTCCCTAATAATAATAATTCAAACCACATAAGCTTTAATAAACAGATTTTAATTTTATATTTTCTTTCTGAAAATTTTGTTATAAAATCTTTTAATATTGAAAACAGAGGGTGGTAACAGGTGTATATCTTCTATTCTAATTAAAATTTTGTTACCTAGCATTATATATATTTTTTTGTATATTCTCTATTTAGTAAGAAAAAATAATAATTTTTATCTTTTACAGAGGTGGTTATTACTAGAGGTCGACATCTCCCTTCATCATCGACCTTCTCAAACTTTCTCAGCAGCGCACTTCGAGACTGCACTGGGTAAGCCCTGACAATTAAAATTTCATTTTTTTCATTATGAAATAATTTAAAATTCAAAATTTTGGACTTGCAAATTCTAATACTCTCTGAGAACATATATTTACATAGAAAAATATAATTAACAAAATTATTATTTTATTAATCATCTTCAAATATTATCAGG
>JAKCPI010014724.1:0-11640 GCA_023213315.1 Euborellia annulipes | reverse complement strand
AGGTAAAATTTTTTTCTTGAAAAAATTTCCCTAAAAAATCTATTAGTAAAAGAATTTCTCTGTCGTTACATATTAATTAGTCTGTCTATTTGTCCTCATTTTTAAATATATTTATAAAATTTTTATTTGAAATATATCGACGTTCTAATTAGTTAAGTTCTAATTAGTAAAGTGCCTAACTCCATTTTTGTTTATTTTTCAGGAGAGCCAAAAAACATTTCATTGTCATTGTTAGAGCCACTGTTAAACACTTTGCTTACGGCAACTTTTCGAACTGAAAAATTTGAATTACTCTCTTACCCAGATTCAGGGCATAAGAAGAATGATATTTTTCAACAGAAAATACAAAAAAAGGATTTGCTAAAAAAGTGGAGTTAGGCACTTTTCTACTGAGAGCGTTGATATATATATATATAGAGTTTAAATCCTTGGAAAAGAAAGTATTAAGAACCCATCCAAAAAGATGTTATTCTGGGCGGTTTTTTTAGAATGCCTGAGCATATAACAATCTGCAAAATTTTTATTTTTTTATTGGGCTGCTTTATAATTTCATCTTTTTGAAGTGTTTTTTGTTGTTTGGAAAGATTAGTCGTGTCTTTTAGATAAGAGCACGTTCCTAGGGAGCACCACTTAGAGGTTCCTTCCATGCCCCCCAAAAAAATTATCCCCATCTTCTTTTAAAGCCCTTCGATTGAGTCGGCCTTGACTCTAGCAGCTTTAGGTCTAGCGGCTTGTGGTCATTTAATAAAAATTCATTTTTTTCACCTTATCTTCAAAGTGATGGAAAATAAAAGGAAACAAATTCTAGTTAGATTCTTCGATCTACCAGAATGTTGATATTAGTGACGATTATATAGAAAATTTCTCGAATGAGGGCTGCAGAAGAAGTTAACTCATTCGTGTTGGAGTTGTAGAAATCTCATGATCGGGATTAAAAGGAAAGATGGGAGCAGAAATCTCCCGAGCAACAGACACAAATGGCTCAATTTTCAATTTCAATTCTTGAATCCAAATAACGTTAGAATGAAATCATGCTCTCTTCTTCTTGAGCAACACGACGCTGTGCTTTTATCACCAGGAATAAATTGCAAAATGTCTGGAGTGGCAAATACTGTATAATAAATAATTCCTCCCCTTCTGGATGGCTCGATGATCGAAATTTGCAATTTTCAGAGATTTCATTCATGATTTGTATATTGTTTAGAAGAGGATATATCTGAAAATTAATTAATTTAAAAATGCATTCGAAATTATTTTAATATATATTAATATTAAAAAAAATACCTTTCAGCAATTGCTGAATTGTATTAGAGAATAAGAAATTGTGACTTTCAGCTCTTAGAATCGAAGAGTTGTGAAGAAGTCAAATTCAACTATCTCCATCGCTGGCTTTTTATACTGCACTGTTTATTGATATTTATTATAAAGTCTGATGTAACTAAGCACATCTCTCGTCTGTCTTTTAGTTTCTTGACAAATATTAGAGTCGATTCGCCTAAAAAAAAATTGAATTAGTTATCATTGACTCGAATCAGTTGATATTTTGTGAATTTTAAATTTATAAATATTTACCTTTTATTTTGAGTGAAATTTTTCACTTTTTTCTCTTCTTTCACACAAATATTTACTAATGAAAAGTAAACACACAAAAAAACGTTATTTTCATTTACTACAAAAAATAAAAAGAAGAGTTTGTATTTGTAGTAAAGGAAAATAATAGGTTTTAAAAATAAATTTGTATTAATTGCTTAGTGGAAATAAATTAAATAGAAAAAAAAAATATTCTGTAAACCGAGCGGCGGTCTGAAGAAATCGTATCAGTGGGAGGGAACGTGATTTGGATTACGAGCAAACGAGTGCGGGAGCCAACCTCTAAGAGATCCTACCTAATCTACAATCAGAAAAGACGACCTCAAACCAACCCTCAAAGATACAAAAACATATCAGACTCCCGAATGCGCCAACAAAATATCTCTTTTGGCAAACACAAGAGAAGCACTTGAGAACCTGGGCTTCGATCTTTCTATCAGATCTGACCGCATCTCCTTATGAGCCGTTCATGGAATCAATCAGCGAGAAGATCTTTCATTTTAGCTCTCTGTTTGGATCCTAAATTATAAGCAAATCGAGGGATCCTAACAACAAAAGCGAGATTAGAGAAGCGACACCTCAAGCTAACAACAACAACAACGAATCTCCAACAGAGGATTAAAATGAAAGAAATTCTCGTTGATTTCTCCACTAATTAATTCAGGAGAAGAAGCTGCAAGTTCAAAAACAAAAAATAAATCCCTCTCTCGTTGGAATGGTGCCTCCCACCTCCCTCTAGATTTAAATATTAATCTGCAGCTAAGGTGTGAAAAGAAATTTTCTAAATTAAATCAATCGGAAAGTGAATACATTTAAATTTGTATTCGTTAGAAATCATACCTCTAGTCCTGGGTACAAAGCTGTGGATGAAAAATCCCTCGGAGGAGACGATCTCTCTCTTGATGCATGCCAGGGGAGGAATTGGAATCTAATTTTTTATTAAATTAAATTCTGAGAAAAAAAAAAAAAAAAAATTAAATGAAATCAAATCTATGAAATTTCAATTTTAAATTTTAAAGAAAAAAATGAATTATTAAAATATTCAATTGAAATTTTTAGAAAAATATCATTAGGGACAGCTGTAAAAGAAGACACCCTAAAAAAAGCTAATCTAATCCCCTTAAATAATCTATGCACCATTCAAAAACTTACATTTGTTTGCTCTGTCTCTACTCGGAGTTCTCGAAATCTGCAAAAGGAGAAAAAAGAAAACTAAATTAGAAAAAGTTAATTTATATATATGGCATTTAGGATTATGTGTATGTGTGAATGTATGATCGGTACATATTCACAAGCATGTGTTACTAAAGTAAACAAATAGGCTATAATATTCACCTCAGGCGAAGTTGAAGATAACTCGATGCCCTGAGCCTTGGGCCTCGTTCAGCTCCTCAATTGCACTGCACTGCACTTTTCACTGCACTCACGACACTGCACTTATCTGCAAAAGAAATCATTTATTAGACTCTTTCTTCTCTCTCTTATCGGGTCGAAGTCACCCAGGATTGAGGATGGTCGAATTCTGTTTTATTCTGATATTTTAGCCCAAATAAACTCAAAAATTGACTCATTCCAATGACAAGTAGGCGAGGAATTTTTATGATTTCGTTAATCAAAATTATCACTCATTCAATCAATCAATTAATATACTTCCCTAATTAAAATGATGTCAAATTATATATATATATACATGGAATAATGGCTAAAATGGTATGCAAATGCCAATAAAATTAAAAAGAACAAATATATATATATATGGATTTCAAAAAATAAAAACAAATATTGAATATGTTTACACCTTCAAAAATCTAAAATCCCATTGAAATGATTCTAAAAAAATGAATTTCTATAGAAATTATCTTCTTTTTGATATGAAATGAAAAATGACATTCCTCACTTGATTCCTGTCTGAGTGTATTCAAATGACAAATAAGTATTTTTAATAATTACACACAATAATATATGGCTGGGGTTAAATCAAGTATAAATGTTAAAATAATTAAAAAGAAAGTTAAATTGAATTATTATTAAAATGAAGAACAGATAAAGATATATGGAATGCCCTATGATTTCAATTTGAAAAAATAAAAACAGATGCAATTTTTAAGATTAACACACATTTTAAATACGTTAATTAAAATGAAAATAATTAAAAGGGAATGAGAAATATAAGAAATGAAAAATTAATCAGAACATGTTAAATGGATTATTTATGAATAAAGAATAATTAATTTTTACCTTTTGGGTGATTTGATGAAATTATAAAACTAAAGAAAATAAACACATAATTTTTTTGACAGATCACAAAGCCGCGAATTTGGCGAAGGCAGAGATACGTCAAAGAGCTGGCCAATTGATCGAACTTGTTTGAACTCATCTCGCCGATATTTTCATTAATAATTAAATTTTCAGACTTTTAAAAAATTATTTCAACTTGATGAACAAATTTTATTTGTTTTTTAAAAATTAATTCCAATTTTATATCAATTTTTCTATGATAAAAAAAATTTTTATTTCACTTTATCGAAAAATTGATATAAAATTGGAATTAATTTTTAAAAAATAAATAAAATTTGTTCATCAAGTTGAAATAATTTTTAAAAGTCTGAAAATTTAATTATTCTTGAAAATATCGGCGAGATGAGTTCAAACAAGTTCGATCAATTGGCCAGCTCTTTGACGTATCTCTCGCCAAATTCGCGGCTTTGTGATCTGTCAAAAAAATTATATGTTTATTTTCTTTAGTTTTATAATTTCATCAAATCACCCAAAAGGTAAAAATTAATTATTCTTTATTCATAAATAATCCATTTAACATGTTCTGATGAATAGTCAGTGTATAAATATGTAAATATTAAATTTCTATAACCTGTCATTCATTCACAAGCAAGTTAATTTTTCATTTCTTATATTTCTCATTCCCTTTTAATTATTTTCATTTTAATTAACGTATTTATACTTAAAAATTGCATCTGTTTTTATTTTTTCAAATTGAAATCATAGGGCATTCCATATATCTTTGTCTGTTCTTCATTTTAATAATAATTCACTTTCACTTTCTTTTTAATTATTTTAACATTAATACTTGATTTAACCCCAGCCATATATTATTGTGTGTAATTATTAAAAATACTTATTTGTCATTTGGATACACTCAGACAGGAATCAAGTGAGGAATGTCAATTTTCATTACATATCAAAAAGAAGATAAATTTCTATAGAAATTCATTTTTTAGAATCATTTCAATGGGATATTAGATTTTTGAAGGTATAAACATAATCAATTTTTGGTTTTTTTAGTTTTTGAAATCTATATATATATATTTGTTATTTTTTGCATACCATTTTAGCCATTATTCCGTATATATATAATTTGACATCATTTTAATTAGGAAAATATATAAATTGATTGATTGAATAAGTGAAATCATAAAAATTCCTCGCCTACTTGTCATTGGAATGAGTCAATTTTTGAGTTTTTGGGCTTAAATATCAGAATAAAACAGAATTCGACCACCTTCAATCCTGGCTGACTTCGGCCAGATAAGAGAGTGAGTATGAGTCTAATAAATGTTTTCTTTTGCAGATAAGTGCAGTGTCGTGAGTGCAGTGAAAAGTGCAGTGCAGTGCAATTGAGGAGCTGAACGAGGCCCAAGGCTCAGGGCATCGAGTTATCTTCAACTTCGCCTGAGGTGAATATTATAGCCTATTTATTTACTTTAGTAACATATGCTTGTGAGTATGTACCGTCCATACATTCATACATACACATAATCCTAAATGCCATATATATAAATTAACTTTTTCTAATTTAGTTTCCTTTTTTTTTTTGCAGACTTCGAGAACTCCGAGTAGAGACAGAGCAAACAAATGTAAGTTTGTGAATGGTGCTTAGATTATTAAAGGGGATTAGATTAGCTTTTTTAGGATGTCTTCTTTTACAGCTGTCCCTAATGATATTTTTCTAAAGATTTCAATTGAATATTTTAATAATTCATTTTTTTTCTTTTAATTTTGCTATTTAAAATTTTATATTCAAATTTAATAGATTAATTTGATTTCATTTAAATTTTTTTTTCTCAGAATTTAATTTAATTTCTTTTAATAAAAAATTAGATTCCAATTCCTGCCCTGACATGCATCAAGAGAGAGATCGTCTCCCTCCGAGGGATTTTTCATCCACAGCTTTGTACCCAGGACTAAAGGTATGATTTCTAACGAATACAAATTTAAATGTATTCACTTTTCGATTGATTTAATTTAGAAAATTTCTTTTCACACCTTAGCTGCAGATTAATATTTAAATCTAGAGGGAGGTGGGAGGCACCATTCCAACGAGAGAGGGATTTATTTTTTGTTTTTGAACTTGCAGCTTCTTCTCCTGAATTAATTAGTGGAGAAATCAACGAGAATTTCTTTCATTTTAAGCCTCTGTTGGAGATTCGTTGTTGTTGTTGTTGTTGTTAGCTTGAGGTGTCGCTTCTCTAATCTCGCTTTTGTTGTTAGGATCCCTCGATTTGCTTATAATTTAGGATCCAACAGAGAGCTAAAATGAAAGATCTTCTCGCTGATTGATTCCATGAACGGTTCATAAAGAGATGGGGTCAGATCTTATTGAAAGATCGAAGCCCAGGTTCTCAAGTGCTTCTCTTGTGTTTGCCAAAAGAGATATTTTGTTGGCGCATTCGGGAGTCTGATATGTTTTTGTATCTTTGAGGGTTGGTTTGAGGTCGTCTTTTCTGATTGTAGATTAGGTAGGATCTCTTAGAGGTTGGCCCCCGCACTCTTTTGCCCGTAATTCAAATCACGTTCACTCTCACTGATACGATTTCTTCAGACCTCCGCTCGGTTTACAGAATATTTTTTTTTCTATTTAATTTATTTCCACTAAGCAATCAATACAAGTTTATTTTCAAAACCTTCTTTTCTATTATTTTCCTTTACTACAAACTTTTATTTTTATTTTTTGTAGTAAATGAAAATAACGTTTTTTGCGTTTACTTTTCATTAGTGAATATTTGTGTGAAAGACGAGAAAAAAGTAAAAAATTTCTCTCAAAATAAAAGGTAAATATTAATAAATTTAAAATTCACAAAATATCAACACTGATTCGAGTCAATGCTAACAAATTCAATTTTTTTTTTAGGCGAATAGACTCTCAAAATAATATTTGTCAAGAAACTAAAAGACAGACGAGAGATGTGCTTAGTTACATCAGACTTTATAATAAATATCAATAAACAGTGCAGTATAAAAAGCCATAAAGCCAGCGATGGAATTTGACTTCTTCACAGCGCATCGATTCTAATCTTTTATTTTTTTTCATTTGCTTTTTCCCTCAAGAGCTCAAAGTCAAAATTTCTTATTCTCTAATGCAATTCAGCAATTGCTGAAAGGTAATTTTTTTTTAATATTAAAATATACATTAAAATAATTTCGAATGCATTTTTATATTAATTAATTTTCAGATATATCCTCTTCTAAACAATATACAAATCATGAATGAAATCTCTGAAAATTGGAAATTTCGATCATCGAGCCATCCAGAAGGAATTATTTTTTATACAGTATTTGCCACTCCAAACATTTTGCAATTTATTCCTGGTGATAAAAGCACAGCGTCGTGTTGCTCAAGAAGAAAAGAGCATGATTTCATTCTAACGTTATTTGGATTCAAGAATTGAAATTGAAAATTGAGCCATTTGTGTCTGTTGCTCGAGGGTGAGATTTCTGCTCCCACCTTTCCTTTTAATCCCGATCAGGAGATTTCTGCAAGATGCAAGAACTCCAACACGAATGAGTTAACTTCTTCTGCAGCCCTCATTCGAGAAATTTTCTATATAATCGTCACTAATATCAACATTCTGCTAGATCGAAGAATCTAACTAGAATTCGTTTCCTTTTATTTTCCATCACTTTGAAGATAAGGTGAAAAAATGAATTTTTATTAAATGACCACAAGCTGCTAGAGTCAAGGCCGACTCAATCGAAGGGCTTTAAAAGAAGATAGGGATAATTTTTTTGGGGAGCCTGGAAGGAACCTCTAAGTGGTGCTCCCTAGGAACGTGCTCTTATCTAAAAGACACGTCTAATATTTCCAAACAACAACAAAATACTTCAAAAAGATGAAATTATAAAGCAGCCCAATAAAGAAAAAAATTTTGCAGATTGTTATAAGCTCAGGCATTCTAAAAATGGAAGCTTTATCGATAGGATGAAAAATTCGGCCTCCATCGATAAAGACCTTAAATGAAATTTAATAAAAAATATATCTAATATATACAGGTACATTACTTCATGCTTTATTGAGAACATAGTTTTAATATAACAAAAATGTTTATTTGTTGGTGGGCCAATCGCCCAGTTTATTCTTTAGTTAGTTCTTCCCCATAAATCAACATAGTTAAAAGACAACACTTCTATTTTAATATCGGTATATTTATATACATACACTCAACAGGAAAAATACTGGCCACTCACTACCCTCCTGCTCCCGGAGCTTTCGAACCTTTGCCAATTTCTATGTCTTTCCACATTTTTCTTGTCCACAGTGAGGGACAATATTAAGTCCCACCCATGCGTTTTCTACTTGTGATTATTTCATTGTTTTTATTAAAGAAAATGAAAATCTTTATTGGAAATTTTCTAGGTTTGAGCCATGAAAGTTTCCATTAAAAAATATATAATATTTTTTTAAAAACAAAGAAATAATCACAAGTAGAAAACGCATGGATGGAACTTAATATTGTCCCTCACTGTACATTTAAAGCCCTTTCCTCGTATCTATTTTTTCGAGCATCCTCTATTAAGTCTAAAGCTCTCTTAATTTTTTCATTATCCAATTTACTTATCCATTTTACTGGTTTAAAATTAACTTAGGATAAAAATTTTTTTAATTGGAGTAATTCCACTTCATTTAAAGTATGCACATTTTCATTGTCAAAAATGATCAATTTAGTTGGTTTTGATATTTATTAATTTCATTTTGTTTTATCAGAAAAATAGAGGCCGGTTTTTTTGCTGTTGAGTGTTTATATATATAATTTCTTTACAAATTTACTTGGGAAAGGATTATTTGCTTTTTAGGCCTAATCTCAGAACCTAGTTTCCTGATATTTGAAAATTTCGACTTAGATGTTCTCTCTTTTTAGAACCTTCAAGATCCCCAGGTTCAATTTAACCCAGCAGATTTATTTTCTAACTAGGGAGTAGTATAGAAATATATTTATATCAAAACAAAGTAGTTTTAAAATCTCCAAAATATTTGACTGGCATTCTATTAAATTCATGCACGTAGTCAGAAATAAATATTAAGCAAACAAAAAAAAAAAAGAAAATTATCCATCCTTTTCTGAATTTTCACTACGGGCCTTTTGACTCTTTTATAGAATTAAGAATTTTTGTTTTTTTTAAATTAATTAAAATAACTTTGATTGTTCAACAGACGACAATCTCTGGCAAACGGTGACTCGCACTTCAAATGGCCTCGTTGAAGAGTTCAGTGTTTCTTATCAAAGTCTTTTGCCGTCCACATCGTACACATTCCGTGTTATCGCTTATAACGCCTACGGCGTTAGTCTTCCTGCTTATAGCAAAGAGGCCGTCTTAACTCCTAGCAAACTCTATTTTGAATATGGCTATTTACAACATCAACCATTTTATAGACAAACCTGGTTTATGGTTGCCTTAGCGGCTACAAGTATTATCATTATTATTATGATCATCGCTGTTCTCTGCGTCAAGAGTAAAAGCTATAAATATAAACGTAAGTTTTTTTGTTTTTTTTTATAATTGTCGTAGTATAATCTATTTGTGTCTGAAAAAAAATATATATATATATATATATATATATATATGCGAAGACAAGTTTTCTCGGGTTAAGTCGCGTGGGGTGCTGAGATTTACTCGACGTTTCGGCTCTCCTTTTGGAGCCATTTTCAAGAGAGAAGGAAGTTAGGAGGTAATGGTGGAGGGGGTTGTTTACGGGGTCGCAGTCTTCCTGGTCCCCAGGTCAATTTGGTGGATGACTCAGAGGCGTGGATTGGTCTCTGAGAACTGGAGGAAGGTTGGGTGTGTGTAATTGTGTTCGGTTTAGGTTGACTACGGGGCCTCAATCTGCCTACTCCCCAAGTCGGTGTGTTGGTGGAGTGTTTGGTGGATGCCTCAGAGGTCTGGGTTTGTCTCTGAGGAATGGACAGTGGTTGGTTCTGTGTAATCGGGTTTGTGTTTGGTTTGGGTTGACTTTGGGGCCTCAATCTGCCTACTTCCCAAGTCGGGGTGTTAGCTCTTGGTTCCCGGGGTCTCAACCTGCCTACTCCCCAGGCCGAGAGTAACTCAGTTACGCCTCTGAGTCATCCACCAAATTGACCTGGGGACCAGGAAGACTGCGACCCCGTAAACAACCCCCCTCCACCATTACCTCCTAACTTCCTTCTCTTGAAAATGGCTCCAAAAGGAGAGCCGAAACGTCGAGTAAATCTCAGCACCCCACGCGACTTAACCCGAGAAAACTTGTCTTCGCATACATCCGGTCGCGGAAACCTTCAAGAACATATATATATATATATATATATATATATATATATTTATATATATATATATTCAGGAGTGGCTGAATGTATAATGACTAGTGAGGATATTCAAGGCAGCCAAAGTCAATAAAGAAAAATATATTTATCTTTAGCTTTATTTCACGTTTGTCGACGTTTCTGCCGATATTCCGGCCTTCATCAGGACAAAGTGCTGTTTGCCTCGAGCTCATAGAGGCTCTTGGCAACTCTTGACAATGTGCTTGTGCTTCATCACTATTGAACCAGAAGTCATGACATTCGACGAATATTCGCAAATCATCACTATTGAATTAGAAGACACGAATGTTCGCACAAACGCATTGTCAGGAGATGCCAATAGCCTCTATGAGCTTGAGGCAAACAGCACTTTGTCCTGATGAAGGCCCGAATATCGGCCGAAACGTCGACAAACTTATGAAATAAAGCTAAAGATAAATATATTTTTCTTTATTGCTTTTGGCTGCCTTGAATATCCTCACTAGTTATTTATATACAGTATATATATAATAAGATGGTCCGAAAAATTCATTTTTTTTTATTTCGAAGTTGTAATAGCGCGAATTATATAGACAAAAAAAGGGAAAAAAAAATTATCAAAATCGGTTGACATCTTCCGGTCGTGCATAGGCCCTAAAGTTGGACAAAATATGAAAAAACTTCCTTTTTGTTATTATTATTTTAATTTTTGAATTAGATGTTTTTGTAATGTAATAGTTTGTAACGTCTCCAAAAAGACCCTAAAAACATCGTGTTTTAATTTAGTTTAGATCATTTGATTACTTCCGGTCGCGGAAACCCCAAAATTTGCCAAAATAATGAAAAAATAACACTTTTTCGAGTTTTTTTTTTTAAATATCTTTAATATAGTTTTTTTAACGTAATAGTTACAGTATTTTTATTTTTGAACATAAGAACATTGTGTTTTATTATGGTTTGAATTCAAAAATTAAAAAAATAATCCCAAAAATGAAGTTTTTTCATATTTTTGCAAACCTTAGGACCTATGCGGGACCCGTCTACCAATTTTGTAATTTTTTTCCTTTTTCTTTTTCTATATAATTCGCAATTTTTTCCGCGCTATTACAACTTCGAAATAAAAAATGAGTTTTTTCGGTCCACCCTAATATATATACAACAGTTTGTGTTGAGCGTTTACAGCGTGCGGCCGCTTCTGGAGTCTCTCTCTTAACAGCTAAGCTTTCTACCTGTTTACTAACAATTTCAACCCCAGATAATTATCCAAATATATATCTATATATTTCTCATTATTAATATTAACACAAATACAATAATTGGGATATATAAATACATTATATGGTATATTAATAATCTTTTGATTGAAAACGATTTTGGTCAGGGGCAACACGCTCTGCGTGGCCCCTGAAAATAAGAATGGGGGACACGGGACGTCCACCCCCCCGCACCCTCCTGATACAGGCACATCGAAAGATAGCATATATACAAGGCCGTAGACAGGAAG